>JAUJPO010053659.1:0-14690 GCA_032270745.1 Tiaropsis multicirrata
TTTGTTTGTGTGTTACAAATTATGTGATATGCTACTCATTTGAGAGCGTCAGTATAGTAAGCGTTTTTCTAAATTCTTAACCTTTGTTAACAAAAATTAGTTTAACGCTTGTTCATGCGTCATGAATCTCACTCTGTAGAGTTTTTTCTTTTGGATGCATGTTTTTTTAATTGCAATTTCAAGGCATTAAAAATGATATGTTTTTGATCTAGTTGACTCGACTGTATGTTGAAATCATTTCACTTTGAGTTTGGTTGCTGTTTAGTAGCTTCAACTTAAGTTCAATTAGTCCAATTATGCATTATTTTACCATTCAAGAATATAAAAGAGATAATTCTATAATATTTTTCAACGACTAAAATATCTCTGTAAGGATTGAATCAAATATACACGTGTTTCGAAAGCCAAAGGGCTGTGCTAGGTAAAATTGGGTGGTTTGTTTACCCAAGCAGAGGCTGAAAATAGAAATAATGACAACTTCATGCAACAGGTTTTTAAGACAATGTGGGTGGCTTACACTAAACATAAGATTCAATTAGTTAGATTCTATTAGTGTGACTAATGGAACTCTTGTTGTTCGATTAAGCTCGACAAAGTTTGATAATCGCAAATTGTTTCGATTAACTGGGTCTGGGAGAAATCTATTCAAGATTTGTTTTGATTTATTTTGCTGCTTCGTTATTCTATCTGCTGAAATTAGGGAGAGGGAGATGAAGATAGAGCTATCTACGGTGTAAGGGGCCATTGGAAAACGATTTTTTCCTTTTTAATTTAACGGCATTGGCTGAGGGAGGGAGGGGGTAGGAACTGATGCCGCTAAAAACAAATTAAAAGGGACAAAAATCTCTTTATCAGATCTTCAATTTCCTTCATGTAGAAATCCCAAAAATCATGGCTATTTTCCTCGGTGCCACCCTTCTTTAGCATTAGCAAAGTTACGTTTGGTTGGTTCTTGACGGCCAAGCTTCTGAGTGGATGGAAATATCAGCTGGTATTCCTCAAGGCTCTATCCTTGGACCTCTGTTCTTTTTTATTTACATTAATGACCTTCCAGATGATATATCTCCAAGATCAAAACTTTTGCTGTTTGCTGATGACTCATCTTTATTCTCCCTTATTTTCGATCAAATTCGTTGTTCTATTGAGTTGAACAATGATATGCTTAAGATTAGTGAGTGGGCACCTCAATGGAAAATGTCCTTCAACCCAGATCCTTCTAAACAGGCAGTTAAAGTGTACTTTACTTGGAGATTAATTCCAGCAAACCCTTCTGAGCTTCTTTTTAATAATGTAGCCATTGCAGTACAGGATTATCAAAAACATTTTGGTCTTATTCTCGATCAAAAGCTGGCCTTTGATCGACATCTTGAAAGATGAAAGAAAAGATTTCAAAAGCTAACCGTGGGATTGGTGGGATTGGCCTTATCAACCGGCTTTGTGAATTCCTACCCAGGGATTCACTCATTACAATCTACAAAGCTCATGTGAGACCACACCTAGACTACGGTAATGTAGTATACGATCGTCCTGGTAATTCACATTTCACTGAAAACCTCGAATCTATCCAATACAATGCTTGTCTTGTGATAACTGGGTGTTTTTGAGGAACATCCACAGAAAAACTTTATCTTGAGCTGGATCTCAAAAGTCTAGCAGACAGGTGCTTTAGTCGAAGACACAGGATCAAACAGCTAGTTCACCCCCACCCCTTTACAATTAGGCACAAAAGAGTAAGCAAAAGATGCGTCATCTCATAATTTAGCTTTACTCGTGTACAATATCTAAGTCCTGAGATGACGCAAAACACAAACATATATTTCCAAAGTGTAAGTCCGAAAGCGAAAGTAAAAGCCCGAAAAAGCAGACAACCCTAAAGTGGATTAAATCAGGAAATCGGAAAATTCAGGGAAATCAAGGGCTGCGTCAACTCAGGATTTAGCCGCTTCTCCTGCAAAGATAGTGTGAACAGTGAAGGTGGCATTGTGACATTTCTAACTTTTAGTTTTTGAAAAAAAGGCTGCTATGAGAGGGGAGGGGGAGGAGGAGGGGGTAAATAGCTTAACGGCCAAATGCTGTTAAAAAGGAACAAAATTGTTTCCCGAAAGCCCCTAACTCTGATGAAGAAGTAGCATGGTTGCAGCAGCCTGTTTGAATAAGATGACAGTTGATATAAGAACCAAGATTTGGCTCATTGTGCTTAGATTTGGCTCATTGTGCCTATATTTGGCCCATTATGTCTATATTTGGCTCATTGTGGCTTGATTTGGCTCATTGTGCTTAGCTTTGGCTCATTGTGCTTAGATTTGGCTCATTGTGCCTAGATTTGGCTCATTGTGCTTAGATTTGGCTCATTGTGCCTAGATTTGGCTCATTGTGGCCCTAATTTTGGCTCATTGCGGCTCGTTGTGTTTAATTTTGGCTCATTGTGGGATATTGTGCCTAATTTTGGGTCATTGTGGGTGATTGTGTCTCATTTTGACTCATTGTGGCTCGTTATGTCTAATTTTAACTCATTGTGGTTCATTTTGGCTCATTCTGGATGATTGTGGCTCATTTTGGGTGATTGTGGCTCATTGTGGGTGGTTGTGTGTTTTAGTATAACCTGTTTTGAACATACAATGGAATGTAATTCATTTAAAGTTCATTTTAAAATGCAAGAGGCAGTCAAATTCAATATTTTCGCTCGTTTTTGCTAATATTTTGTTACTTTGAATTAGGTATTTTGATTCTTCAGTAAAAACATGGCCACAAAATTGAGTTTTAAAAATTTCTCTGGCATAACATTTTTTACATTAGGTCATGTTGGTCTAATAAAAACACACAATTTAAGTCACCTGATACAGTCCAGTCAGGTTCACCTGAACAGAAGTATACTCCATTCGCAAACTATAATCCGACCACAGACTATTCTTCTGTAGAACCCTACTGAGCCAGTCAGGCAATATTGGAAAGTTTTTATCTTCACTCGCATCTTTATATCTCCATGAAGCTGGTGTTTTTGTCTCTACTCTGTATCACTGTAAACATTAGGTTTATTGGTTGAAATCGCTGTTTATGTTTGACTTTTTTAACAAAAATACCAGGGATGATGGAAAATGGAGTTGTTCAGTCAAGCTTTGTTTTTGTCATCTTATTTTCTTGTTTTATAGAACTTTTCATATGAATTGGTTTATTTTCATTTTAAGTAAAAAGAAAACAAATTATACACAACCAATATCAAGAAATATTTATTTGACATTCGTTGTAATAATGAATGGCTAACAGAAGAAGTGAAGGGAAGGAAGACTTTGATTCGACGATTGAAGTACTATCTGGCAGCAGTGACAGCGAAGATGTTGTCATTTTAGGTTCCAAGGTTTGTTCATTCATTGTTTTGGTTCCTCTAATATTTTTATTGGAAAATATTATTTCCCTAAAGCTGTTCAAGCTGTTCAAGACATTTTTTAATTGTTTAACAAGGAATAACATAAAAAATATTTTGCAAGAAACCAATTTGAAATTTTGTAATATTCTCTTTTCATCTTCAGAAAACCATTATTGATTTGGATCCTGAAACACCAACAAAGGAAAGAAATTCTCCAAAAAGTAATGATTTATATTATCATAAATGTCCAAAACGTTTTGAAATTTTACTTTTCATGTAGCCTTTCTTGGATCAATCACAGAAGTTTTTTTCAAATTAAAAGCTGATCAGTCCAATACGACTACTTTCAAAAATATGTCTTTTTGGCAGAGAAAGATGCAAAAGTAACACTTTGTTATATACCTCTCCATCATTTATTTTTTTCAGCCTGGAATTTTAGTAAGTTGGATAAAAATTTGTCAAATTTAAGTATTCTTTGTATTAGAAATAGATTCAGGGCACAGCGTAACAGTACATCCTGGAAATTTATCGAATGGCAAAGTAACACTGGTTTGAATGTCTTTAAAATGATATCTATTGCTTTAAAGCAACACAACATTATTTACTTTAAAAGAAGAAACTTTCGCGGAAAGAAAGTTAAATATTTACATTTTAATAGGCACAATGTGAAATATTCAGATTTTAGCTTCCATCGATATTGATTAATAGCATTTTGACGGTTAAAAAGCGAATTTTCATGTTTATTTTCCAACCTAAGTATCGTAATAAAAGATTTTCGCAAAAATTTTGAAGAAAAAGTTTTTCACAAGAATAAACTTTCGCAAATGAGCTTAATGAGAATTTTTTGCGGAATAAACTTTCGCAAATTTGACCAAAATGCACGAAAAATGCAAAAGTTTCTTCTTTTAAAGTAATTGATGTATTTAGCTACCAGGTATTAGACTATAATCACAAGTAACAACTTAAAGAACAGAAAATTGCAACAGCGGCAATAAAATGATGATTATGTAACATTTCTCGACATAAGAGGAGTGACTGTTAACATCAATTAGTATTTTAAATTTTAGATATAATCTCATAGCTCTAAATTTGGAATATAATATTTAAATTATATGCACAAAACACCAACAAAAATATGGTGCATTCTATGTTGTATGTGATAAGGATGTGATTGTAACAATTAACTATTTACAATCTAATGCTTGCCTTTTTTTAGTGTATAATTTTGTAAGTTACCTATGTCATAGTGCAAGAAAGGTGTCAATGATTACTTAGGAATTAAATTAAGAATACAAGAAGTACTTGTCTGTACACAGACCTGATTTCTACGGAAAATTCAAACAATCATTTCCGTAGAGGGCTGTTTTCGCAATATCTAGTTTGAGATTTTTCAAACTAAGTGTAAACAAGCGTCACAAAGTGCGGGTGAAATTTTGTGGGGAATTGAGGCGGCAGCAAAAAAATGACTGTCAAGAAAGTGACGTGGGGTGGAAAAAATGTTTCATGTAACAATTATGAATTCTGGGGTCATGATTTTTGTACTGAAGGACTTCTAAGTGAAGATCTTCCATTGTAAAATATAGTTTTCTCAAGTCAAATGTGTTTTGTTTTGAATTGCATGGGTGTAAACAACTTTTAAACACGAGAGCAAAGAAGGTTTAGTCTCGAAATTTGCTTTTTAGCAGCGGTTTTAACTTCAGTTCTCTTGGACAATATACACAGGTAGTATCTCAATGTGTTTCTGATTGAAAATTGACATGGGTCTTGGTGCCCTTGAGCTACAATAAGTAGCTTGTAAAGAGTTATAATCACATAATTTCGCTCATTGGAGGTGTTTACATTTTTTGTTTTGATTATTGTACAAAAAATATAAGGAGTTTAAAATTGATATTTTTATAGTAAATTTTCCATTTTTGTTACACTGTCATCTAGATTTTGCTATGAATTTTATACGGAATTCAAATTTTGTTTGCACAGAACTCATTAGTAATAACAGCAGTTTCAAACAGAATGCTCACTTTCCATTTAAGATTTATTATTTTACCCAAAGAGTCAGTATATTCTGAAATGATCTTCTCCATTGTGTTACACTTACATCTTTTTTTACAGCTGATGGTCTAAAAAGTGAGTAAATCTAAATGTTCTCTCTATTTCCAATTAAACAAACCAGGGATGGCGCAATAGTTAAATAGAATTAGCCTATTTTGAAAATCTAGGGTACTGTTACACCTACATTTTTTCATTTTGAAATGTCATACTTCCACGTAGAATAAATGACTGTTCCTTATTGGTAAAAATTTTGGCAGATTTGTCAGTTAGGTTCAAAAGCCAGAAAATTTAGTGCCCTTGAGTAAATAGGTTTTTTTTGCTGTTTTTAGACCATTTCAAGGTTAGAAATTTCCAACACTCTTTTGCCCAACTGGCAAATTAAATTTCCTATCAAAAAACTTTTAATACCCGTCACAATTTGTACCCAAAAAGCATGTAATAATCCTGTGTTTCTTATCAACAGATCGTATCAAATCTTTGATAGTGAGGAAAATCCCAGGCAAGATGGCAGAAGATGGGGAAATCCTCTCAAGTCCTGATCTTGAAGATGGGGTAGAAATTACATTGCATGCAGATACTGGGATTTCTTCAGATGAAGACCTCCTTGGTGGAAATTCACCTCCTAAAGGTTTGGAGATTTGTGTTGTGATTTTTTCAAATTTATTTGATACTCGTAGTTTCGTACTTTCGTACTTTTTCTGTGTTGAGATTTATTTATTGTTTTAAAAGGTAGAAAAACTTTGCTTTTTAAAGTAAAACCTCAGAAAACTAATATCTACTAATACATCTTCGAAAAAAAAAATCCACTCCAGAATGCTATCACAGATCAAATAGAATTCCTTTCTCTCGTGATGTTTTAAATCATGTTCCCTAAATGCTTAAATGCATTAGTTTCGTATTTTTTCAGCCAAAAAGGAAAACACTCCTCCAAGAAAAGAAGAAAGCAGTAACAAAGAAGAGAAAAGTAGCAGCAAAGAAGAGAAAAGCAGCAACAAAGAAGAGAAAACTCGCAGCAAACAAGATGAGAAATCTTCAAGGTCGAGTAGCAGTGCCAACAGTAGCAGCAGTAAACCACTTCCTACACAACAAAAACAAGTCGGAGCTGTTGTTGAAGTTGATGAAGACATTGAAATGGACCATCTGGAAATTGTGGCTCCTCTACAGGGAAAATCTAAAGCGAAATCAAAATCGAAGGTATTTTATATTTGTTTTCAAATCGACATATCAGACCAGTCATCAACAAGACCTTCTTGCCAGAGCTCAGACAGACCCTGGAACACCTGGAATTTTGAACCTCTTTGAAAAAAAATCAGAGAAACTCAGGGAAGATCCGAGAAATTTCAGGGAAACTCAGAGAAATATATTTTTTTAACATGGTTACCCCTGTCGGGTACCTTGCCTGTTATAATTGTAAAAATCATCATTTGCATTACAATATTTTGATACTTTATTCAAGGAAAAACACTCAAAAGATAGCTATTTCTCAGGGATATTTTCAGAATTTCAGGAAAAACTCGAGAATAATAATTCTTTGCCTGATTGTCTGAAGCCTGTTTGCTCTCGATTTTTAAACCTCAAAATTGTCATTTTATTAATATTTTAATCTTTGCACGTCGATACTAAATCTTTTCAGATGTTTTTTTCTATTTCCGTGAACCTTTATTTGGAATTTATTAAAAAGATCAGTAATGGTCGAAATATCGATTACAAACAATACGTCTTTTTATCTTTTTCTACTTTTCTGTTGACACTCGTCTTTGAGACTGAACCTTGTTTCAACAGAACGCTATTCGGGCGTTGAAACAATGCTGGAAGAACGTTGTGAAGTGTCTACTGGGTTGGAAGAAGTATTATCAATGATTTCAAACCCCCAATTTTCATTTGTTTGCTCATTAGATCCCATTTTCAAACTGCATTTTGTTTATACTGATTTCATTGTTGTTTCTTTAGGATAAAAACAGTCCAAGTAAATCAAGAGACGGCCGAACCAGCGGTAAAATTAGTCCCATAGACATAGGTCGAAAACGAGTTAACGAAGAAGATGGTCGACGAACCTCGGATAACGACAATGAAGACCGAAAACGATCGAACAAAAAGTCGTCTCAAGAAGCCGAAGATATTCGTAAACAATTATTGATCAAATTGGGCCGAGAATCTTCCAATAAAGCGAAAGATGAACGATCTCGTGATCGAGACTCGAGGCGAGATGAGAAGAGTCGGGATCGACCGACTAAAGTCACGAAAGACGAGAAATCTTCTTCTAATGAACGACAGAAAGATGATCGACAAAAAGAGGATCGTTTGACCGATCGAAATCGAGAGAGATCGCTGAAGGAAAAACAGTCGTCGTCGTCTTCGTCGTCTGATCGCACTGATCGTAGGCGTAAAGAAGAAGACACCTCGAATCAAAAGCCAAAAAACTCTTCTAGCAAAGATACTAATAAAGACTCTAAAACGAGAAACGAAACTTCTACGTCCGATAAAAAGGACAAAAAGAAAGACAAAAAGCGTGAACGAGACGAAAAAGAGAGAGATAAGGACCGATCCAACAAAAAGAAGAAAAAACGAAAACACAAGGAAAGCGATAGCGCGGACGCAAAAGGAGACACACCAACACAAGATGAAATTGTTAAGTTGAAAAAATCTCCAGACGACTCGAAACGACAAAGAGAGAGAGAGCCCAGCTATGATGATATATCTTCACCAGAGTTCAAAAAGAGTCCGCCTGTTTTAAAACCAGATTCAAAAGACGCCACGTCAGATTCAGAACCGCCCACCCCACCCTCGTCGTTAGAAATGACGCCCGAGCGATCGCCCACGCCCGAGCGCTCGCCAACTCCAGTTCGTAAGCGGACGTATTATCCCGCTATAGAGGGATGTAGAAGTGTTGAAGAATTCTCATGGTTGAATCGTATCGAGGAAGGGACCTATGGCGTGGTATACAGAGCAAAGGATAAGCGTTCAGGTATCACACTGAGATAAATTTTCCTTAGCCAATCGTTTTAAATCTAGCCACAGTGGAAAATCTTTTTAAGCCTAGCTAGGAATAACTATTGACTTTACACTCACAAACCCTACATCTCAGGATAATTCAATTCCGATCTTTCTTCTTTTTCTTCTTGACTCCTTTATTGACAACTTACACATGGGACTCGGTTAGGTTTTGTTTATATTTTGTAGATGAGATTGTAGCCTTGAAGCGGCTGAAGATGGAGAAGGAAAGAGAAGGTTTCCCGATTACTTCTTTACGTGAAATCAATACTTTGTTGAAAGCACAGCATCCTAATATCGTTACTGTCAGGGTCAGTATCGAGCTTCTTCTTTCTTGTTACTTTGATACTTTTTCCGAAGGAAATAATTTCTCACGTGTGGTTCGACGAAGTTTGCGTCACTCTAGCCCGGGGGGGGGGGGGGGTTCAAAAATTCAGACTTTTACAGTTCAGTGCTAAATTTTCCGAAAAAACAACCCTTACAGTGCATTTTCGACCATTTCCTCTTGGTTTTAGCAAAAAATTTCTCTAATTTCCTACCCTTACAATTGCATTTTGTCAGAACCTCGAAAAACTTACCTTAAAGGCCGCACACACCGTAGATCGGACCACATGATTGCTCACGGGCATTCTAGATAGATTTTACCTCAAAAATATATTTAACTTGTACACCATTGACGATTTTTACTATCACGTTTTGTCATTACAACCTACTTAACGTCAGTATTGGGCTGCATGCAGGAAAAAGCCCAAAATTTAGATTCTGTATTTTTAATAAAACGAGCTATACACCGAATCTTTTTTATTGCTAATGGTTTTTCTATTTTTTTTCAGGAGATTGTTGTAGGGAATAATATGGATAAGATTTACATTGTCATGGATTACCTTGAGCATGATCTGAAATCACTGATGGAAATAATGAAGGAGCCGTTCCTTGTCGGTAAACAAGCTTCTATTTTTTTTTTATTTCTGAATTGCGTTTTTTGAGATTGTTTGTATATTTTACATACAGTATAATTCATTTTTCAATTTGAGACCACTCTAAAAAATCGCTTGAGTAAAAGAGACAAATTTTTGTCGCAATGCTTCGTTCTCCAAACTCTTTTAGGAGACTTTACTACGGTGAAAGTTAAAACCTCTTCTGGTCCTAAATTGGTAGGTCCTCAGCCTCTTTATCAACCCAAAAAGTGCTGCCACTGACGTATAATATATGAGATCGCTTGAGTTTTTGGGTCGGTGGCTCTGGAGCTAAGACCCTTGCTGCCCTAATTTTTTACCCCACCCAAATATCAAAGTCGAAAATGGACAAAATTGATGGATTGATTGATTTTAAAAGATAATTATTTGGAAATCTCATGCGATGCGTTAAGTTAAGTTTAAAAGAACAAAAATTTGAACAATATCATCCCTCACGCAGTGGTTAATGATGTCCTTATATTTTGCAAAGTAATGATTCCAAAGTCTGATTTACCCTTAATTAATAAATTAATTTTGAGTTTAATACTAAGCTTTGATAACGAGGGAATATATAGTCCGGACTGGTGTGGAGACTTTATTTTATCTCCCTAATATATTTTTCAGGTGAAGTCAAGACGCTGATGATTCAATTATTGAGAGGCGTACAACATATGCATGATAACTGGATTCTGCATCGAGATATCAAAGCTTCCAATCTATTACTCAATCATAAGGGTATTTTAAAAGTAAGGCCTTGTAGTTTCTACAGTAGAATCTATCTAAAGCGGATATCTCTTTATTTAAGGGCACTATCCCTTTGAACGAACGAACTGGTTCATTTCAATCTCTACAAAGCAGACAATATAAGACGGAAACTTTTTTGAACCTATGGTGCACGCTTTAGAAAGATTACGCTGTATATTGACACATTAATTATTAGTCGAAACCCAATCTCTTTTTGTCTTATAAATTGACCTTTGTTCGTCCGTCCGTCTGTCTGTCATTCCGTCTGTTGCCAGCTTTTTGTGATGAAGCCCGATTTTGAGAAAAATTTTCGCGGTCCATTTTGGCAAAAAATGGCCTGAAAAAAAGGTTTTTGGGGATTTTTTCGAAATTGGTTCCTTTTTTTCTGATTTTTTTGGCATCTGAATACCCTCAAATGTGACGGAGCCCGCTTTTTAGGGAAACATTTTTCGCGTCTGTTTTAGGGCCTTGAAAAGAGGTTTTTGGGGATTTTCTGGAGATGGTTGATATTTGGATACTCTTGAATTTTTTTGTAATTTTCTAGAAATAGTTGAACCATTTGAAGTTTTGCGAAAAATCTTTATAACTCAATACTTATAAAGTTATGAATGTTTTTTCATGAAAGATTTCGATAAAAAAAGGGTCAAAAACACCTTTATAAAGATTTTAAGACGAGGAAGCTGTAACGAAAATTCCGCAAATCTGTTTTAGCTAGCAAATAGATACATTACCTAAACCAAATTATTTTCGTCCAAAATAAGGACATCAAAGATGTTTTTCTTCTTTTAGCAGACTTTATAATAGTCTAATATTTATTACGAGCATAAAATGTTTTTCTTTGTTTGGTCTATCCAGACGTGGACGGCTTTTTTGTGCCAGTGCCATAGACACGAAATAAATATTATACATGTACCCCACATGTTTAGTATCTAAAAAAATAACAAATATGGAAAAATATAAAAACAAAGTGAAAATTATTTTTTGTGGATTTTTGATAATTTTTGATTGGTGGACGTATTCTTTCTTCTTTTATTTTCGATGATGTATGGTTTACTACTGAAAAAAGAAAGAAAGAAACGTTAAAAATTCCACCAAAAAGAAGAGGGTATTATTCCGATTTTGAATTGACCGGCTGTTGCTGTGAGAACTTTACATTTGACAACCCTTCTGTTGTTATTTGAGGGTGTTTGTCGAGTGTTTGATGGTGAATTGACTGGCTGTTGCTGTGAAGACTTTTGGGAGAAATTGTCTTTCTCATTATTCTTCATTAGTCAAGTCTATCGAAAATATGCGCTGGTGCATCAGTTGTCAGCCCGTTACATTTTCGACCACCCTTCTGTTGTTATTTGAGGGAGTTTGTCGAGTGTTTGATGGTGAATTGAGCGGCTGTTGCTGTGAAGGAATGATATTCTATTGAAGAAAGATGAAGTTCCTTGTTAATTTTTTCCTAAGTTTAGGATGGTGTTTAGTAAGAGAAGGATAGCTATTCATTATTAATCGAAATGGAGGCTTCTGAAATGTTTATGTGATTGCTAAATATCTCAAATAATGTTTCTGTGTCGCTAAAGGTTTGTGAAGAATATGATTATTAGAATATTCTAGACGTGAAGCTATAATAGAAGAATTTACAAACCTGTTGACCAATAATAAGGGGTTCGTTAGACTTTGGATTGGTTTGTAGATGCAAAGTTTCTATCTCTGAACATCCTTCTTCTTTGCATTGCTGAATTTGCGTTGCTTTCTATAAGGATCCAGAGTCCATTTCTTCTTTTTCGGTGATGAATTTTGATATGTCTTATCTTGCCCATCGAAAACTCTTGTTCGTTGTTTGTTTATTGCTCCAGTAGCCTCTACTTGCTCTTTTCTTTGTGCATCTTCTCTGATGGAACTTGAAGTTTTTACACTCCATGATGAGTTTGTTGTAACCATTATATGGCTACTTGAAACACTTTGTTAACACTATTAATGTATTATAACTTTTTTTACACAAATTTCAAGAGCCAAATATTTCTGTGCGCGCTGGCTAAAAGTTTCTTTCAAAACTGAAGACTTTGAAAGCTGCAAAACTTTAGCAACGCTCCAAAAAATATTTACGTCAATTATTTAGTTTCATTTATTTGGCACCTTTTGATTCATTTTTTTTTCACATCATAAATTAGAACTGACGTCAGCAAAAATTCTTGTACGGATTCGATTCCCACTTGCGGTGGTTCACTTGGCAAGTGAACGAACCTTCGCCCGGGTCAACCCATGTCATGTGAGGGGAATCGGGTAGTCAGCCCAATGTTGCTGACGGGATAACAACCAAGAGTGTCCATAGTTGCGAACATGGGCTGAAAAGCCTCCCACAACTGAAACCAAATAGAAGTAGAATAATAGAACTAGGTGGGGCTTACTAAAAGATCTTTCATCTGAAAGAATTCGGACAGCAGAAATCGGATAGAAGTCATTAAAAGTCACGATTTGCTAAAGACAGTAACTTTTTAGTTCAGTGACATTTAGTGTTATAGATAATAGGTCGGTCGGGTACAATTAGAAAAACAAATTTCGCCTTTGGACCTTATCGTATTGCATCGTTGTCTGGTATGGGGTATATATCCGAACATTACTCATTGTTGTTCGTATATTGTTGTTGAAGATTTTTGAATATTGGAAATTTATTTATATTTTTGGGCCTACCACATAGTAAGTCTTATAAATTGTCCGTCCGTTTGTCGGTGTGTTGCCAGCTTTTCTCACTCATGAGATGAGATCATGACTCGTTAGTTTTTTTCTAATTTTTTGCACAAAGACGCAAAATAGTAATGCCCAAAATGTGGTTTTGATTTTGGCCAAAAACGACCTTGAAAAGAAGTTTTTTTGGGATTCACGAAACTATTTTTAAAGTATAATTTTTGACGCCTTTTTTGAACTTTGACCTAAACGTGACAATTTTACTATGAATATTTTTTTGGTTTTGATTGAAAATAATCGTTAACCCCGTGAACATCATGTTTACCGATTTTTTATTTCTATTTATTTATTCATTCTCCCTTTGATTACTTTATCTTTATGTTGAATATGTCATGTCGTGTTTTTTCTGTGACCTTCACTGTCAGGTAGGTCTATTCAGCATCCGGTTTGTTTTTTTGTTTTTTGATTTTTTGAAATATATTTTACATTACAGATTGGTGATTTTGGACTTGCACGTGAATATGGATCACCACTAAAGAAATATACATCGGTCGTTGTCACGCTATGGTACCGTGCACCAGAATTATTACTTGGTCAAAAAGTACGACATTTAATACACTATTTACTAGAACATTTTTAACCAGTGTCATTTTATTTTAACGTTACAGACGAACTGTATTGTAGTTTAAAAATTAATCAGGGTAGTCAGGTACTGGCCCGGGTGTTTGACGAGGGACGAACAAAACATTTTATGTTCAAATTGAGAACAAAAAAGGAGTTAATTTTTTGGTGTTTTCTTTTAAAGTAGGCAGTTGGACTGGAATTTAAGATAAATTTGTTTAAATTTGAATATTTTCACTTTTAAAATTATTGTCCAGTAAAAAAATACATCATTACTTTCTTGCTCTCCAAAAGTGTTTGTTCTTCTAACAAGAAGTTGATAAAAATTTAAAAAAATATCAAACAAACACAGGCTATTTAATTTGTTGTCTATAGCTCTTCTTGTTACTATTTTTTTAGGAATACAGTTGTCCAATCGACGTATGGAGTGTTGGTTGTGTGTTTGCTGAATTACTGACCATGAAACCACTCTTTCCTGGAAAGTCTGAAATCGATCTAATCAATAAAATATTCAAGGTAAAAGTTATCTCATGTTCGTTTGTCGAGGTTTTGGACCTGCCAATTGAGCCCACTCAAGTTTTCTGTAGTAAAGTCCCTTAAACGAGTTTGGAGAACAAAGCATCGAGACAAAAAAAATTTCCTCTTTTTTCCAAGTGATTTTTAGAGATTTTTGTACTAAAGTACGACGAATCGGAAGATGAATTATATGGAATGTTTCCGTAGAAAGGATTAAGTAGGTGGATATCATGAATTGAAAGATGCATATTTTCCATCTGAAGATAATAAGATTTTACTTAATTTACAGGAGCTTGGAACGCCCAATGATAAGATATGGCCAGGTCCACCTGCGTACTCGGAACTTCCGCAAGTTAAAAAAGTAAGTTGTCGAAACCCGTTGATTTGATCATTAATTTGCTTGAAATGTAATCTCTACTCTATATATAATATAAATGCGGTAAACTTTCAATTAAGCAATTAAGCATCGAGTTAGGACCACCATGTTTATGCTTATTTATGATAAGCAGTATGGTAAATACTTTATAAATCTGATCCTATATGGCATGGTGCAATAACGTATTTTACCTTATCTGACAAAAAAATGTCGGAAAAAAGTGACGAATTTTTTTGGAGGTGACGAAAATTATATCCGACGAATAATTTTGTCCGACGAAAAATTTCGTCCAAACTAAAAATTTGCCTAAATGCTTGCTCATGCAATTAGTAGATGTAATCGCATGATAACGAGTGCAATTCGAAAATAATTGCACGAGTGATTTTTTTGTTTTTTAATT
>JAUJPO010053670.1:0-14690 GCA_032270745.1 Tiaropsis multicirrata
GTCATTACCGCGGACATAGCTAGAACATGAAAAATCAACGGAAACTCAGCAAGTTGTTTATCCAGAGTTCTATTATACATTCTTGGATCATCTGATAGAATGTGCCATCGCATAAAGAAATTAAAATCTTTTTTCCTCAATGTCTTTATAGAAATGGTCGTTAAAATGCAGCTTTACGGCCTCTAATATAAGCACACTAATTTTTTTATGTTGAACTAAGTACAAAAAATCGCAACCACAGTTTCTTTTAGCAATATTTTTACAAACTCATTGCCATAAAACACAAGGACTGTTTAATTTTTATACTTTTCATGAAGGTTCTAAGTTCTAATAAAGAATTTTAAGCATTTCTGGCCTCAAAAATTGTCACAAAGTATCAATCAATTAAAAGCAAATTTTATCAATTTTGAAGAAAATGCAGTTTCAAAGCAAGTCAAAAATCTTATCAGAGGCTATAAGTTGAAGAACACATATTTTTGGCTGGGTGGTACTGAAAGAGTTCAATAAAAATTTACTCTTTGAATCTTTGGTTGTGGGAATATCTTTTTGTGTAAAACGTCAAAGGTTTAGTCAACAAGGTCTATAAGAAATTCAAAAGAAATCTTGCGACTTCAAACAAATACTTTTGAAACATGCTTCATAATGGTTACTGTATTTTAAGAAAAAAAGAAAGATAAATGAATAAAATAAAGTTTTCGCAAATATTTTGCACCCACCCCGCAAAGTTAAAATATTGTCTTTTTTTCATTGCAGAAATTTTAATGGGATTTTAATATAAAATCTACCGAAAATATTCTTATATTTTTTTTGTTTTTGCAAAAAATATGAAAACTATGAAAACTATGCACCTTGAAGAGTCTATTTGAACAATTGTCAAGAGAACTGTATACAACTGATACAATATTTTCGCTCTCGAAGTAACAAATAAACATTCACTGTGTCCGCAAAAAAACATTCACTGTGTCCGGAGCAGACATACAACGTTGTTTCGACGTCTAAACAACGTTCTGACGTTGAATAAACGTTGTTTGGGCGTTAAAACAACGTCCCGTACTTGCTGGGAACAAAAAATCAAGACAATGGATATTGTTTTACTTTCTATTCTTTTCCTAACAATAAATACAAAGTTTATAAATAATGGCAAAAATACTAATTCAGCGAACAGACAAGCTATCCATCCTGTTAATCTTCTTGATTTTTTTTGTGAGAGAAAAATGAAAACCATATTTTTTACCTTAATCGCCTTGCTGGTGTGCTATGCCTACTCGCAACGCACTAATGCCAATGCAGTCCCATCATTGGATCTGAACAAATTTTCTGGAAAATGGTATGAAGTAAGTGTTGATAAAAAGATTTTTACAATTTATTCTTTTCGATTTATTTTACTTGCATTTTTCCAAAATTTTGCACATGGCGTAGATCTAAAATGAAGCCTTGGGTAGGGTTTTAAGTAGCACCAAAATATTTCGATGTGACGCTACTACAGTTGGTCTAAAAGGTTTGTTGACTTTTACTTCCTTAATTCAGGGTTGATGTAAACGAGCCAAAAAGCATTGAGTGGGGGGGGGGGGGGCAAGAGGGCGTAGTTTTTGGTGGCTTTCTATTTTAAAAGTCTACAACTTTTTGACCGACGTTGTAGATCTGTAATCTTATATCCTATTTCTTTTTAGATGTACAACTCGTGGGGTCCAAGACAAAGTTTTTCAAAGGATACCATATGCACTGTCAGTTATTGTAAGTTCTAGCGTCCAAACAACGTTGCTGCAACGTCTGAACGTTATGGTCTAGTCGCGTTGGAATAAGTAAGTAAATAGTCATGAACTCAACTGGGAAAAAAAGAATAGTAAGAATATTTTTGTTTTTCAAAGAATGTATGTGTCTTTTTTCCAACGGGGACAAGTTTTTGGACTTATTTTACCAGTGGCTGTTGGCGATGATGACTGTTAGGGTGAACAATATAAATACTTTAACTGACTCATTCTACTCTTCTTAACATTTAGATACGGTGTTAAGCTCCAGACTATTAGATACCAAAACAATACAACGCAACAAGCACACAGGACTTCTTCAAACCATTTCTGCTAATGTTCGACAAGATACCAAGAAGTCAGGAATGTTCAATGTCACTGCACCAAATGACCCTTCTGTCACAAATTGTAAGTTTATACTTATACTGTCACATATGGCTGTGACACCTAGATTACGTTCGCAGTGCGCCTCTCTGATGCTCAAGCCGCCTGTGTTGTCTCTGTACTCCGGGGCTTCTGGATATCAAGCAATCCGAGTAACACACAGGACCTCTGGTACGCCGCCTGTTAGTTTTGGAGTGACCCCACTATTTCCCGCCACAACATGTATATATTTTTGCGATTATCAGAATAGATATCTAGGGTCAACTAGACTTCCGTCCATTTCTGTCTCCTGGCCACTAAGCGTTTATAAAACATACAAGAATTCAGTAATTATTCAAATTATCCTCTTTTTCAATGGGAATTTCAATGGGATTTTTTTGCAGTGGGGTAGAGCAAGAATGAGTAGAGCTAGAGGGTCCCATAGGGTCGTCTGTGATATATAGAGGCATTTTTATAGATATTTAAAATTTAGAATCTTCTTTTCACACAGTGTATATGGTTGTCAAGCTTGGTCCGATCGTTAACAACCAATACGAATACTGCGTTGCTACGTTACCAAGCAAAATGGCAGTATGGATCACTGCACGTGACGTCACCACGTTTCAACGGAAATACGAACGACAAGTGTATCAGTGGGCACTGGCAAACGGATTCAATACCAACATGAATCGACCTTTGAAGGTCAAGCAAGACGCTACCTGCGTATACCCACCGATGTAGTATCTGTCCAAAAGCTATTTTTTCTTTTGACAAAAACATAAATTAAGAATAACTAAGAATTGATGTCGCTAACTATTTTCTTTTCACTGACAGCAATTTATTCAATTCTTAAAAACCAGAAGACATCTTTAGCTTCCCACTTGGCTGGCACCTTCCAGTATCAATACTTTTTCAAAGCTGAAAACCCAAGTTAACTCTTGCAAGGTTCCCAGCCGGTTATTACCAATTTTCTTCCCTGATCTTGTTAAAAAAGTGGTCTTTATAAACGCTGGAAAGAGTGATTTCACCGACTTTGAATGGAAACTAACTAGTTTTTCCCTGATAGCACTTTCTGTTGAAGGCAATATTTATTTTGAAAGTTGAGTAATTTAAAATTTCAATGAAGTCAATTGTATTGTGTTTCTATTAATTGGGAGGACCCACCAGGGTTGGGTCCGACTGAAAACTCGTCCTCAGTCCTCTCCTCCATTTTTTATGATTTTGATGGCATTACGGTATTACGATTCGTAATGGCTATATCATGCAATTAATAGAATGGAGAATTAGGCTCTGGGTACGCGAGATTGGTCGGACTGGGGAAATTTTGGAAATTAGAGATTCTTAGATTAGTTGAAACCCTTCTGGTTCCTGACTTTTCCCTGACTTGGAAAAAACTTTCTCCAAAATTCCCTAATTTTTCCAGGTTTTCCCTATAATCTTTTCAAAAGAAAAAAACTTGTCTTTGAAAAGTAGGTGATAAGAGAGATTTCACTACATAAAATTCAATACCTTTTCTATTATCATCGTTTTCAGAAATTGTTGTCTAAAGTATAGTTTTAATTTCCAGATACTGGATAACGACTCAAAAAATGTTGATATTCGATAGCGGGTGCTTCCCGGGTTCAAACTTTATGTTTGAACTCCAGCTCCTGGACTAATACAGTTTAATTCATGTAATTCGAACTCCCATAATTCGAAAACTCATACGGTCCCGTCCAACAAGCCTGAAAAACTTTGAATGAAAAACTCCTTTAATTCGAACTCCACTAGATCTTGTGGTCCTTTCACCAAACTTTTGAGCGCATGTAATTCGAATTTATTTAACTACTTACTGTAATTTTGATCGTAGGGCTTCATAAAGACGAAAGACAAAAGTTTTTAAATTGGTATTTTTCCAAAATCTGACCAAAAGAAAATCAAACTCTTATAATTCGAAAACTCACGGAATTCGAACGAATGTTCTGGCTCGCTAGGAATTCGAATTACACGAGTTTAACTGTATTAGAAGAGATTCTGAAACTAAAATAATCTTTGACATCATCCTAAAATACCGTTTTGTTCGTAATAGATGATATCCATTACGTCATCTTTCATACGGAAAAAACCTAAAAATCCGGGTGTTTGCCACTAGTTTTGAATTTTCAACAATACATCCGACTTTTTGGGATGTTTTCTTAGAAAAGATTACGTAATGAAAATCATGAATGGAATGTTCACGATCACGTTGGCATTTACAATAGTGGAAACTGTTTAAATCCGAAGAAAGTGTATTAACTTAAATATAAAATAAGGTCTCATAAGTTTAATTGATAAGATTGTAAAATAATTTTATCAATTCATTTAAAATTCTAATAAAGTGTATTAAAAAAAATAAACATTTCACGCAAAATATACTTATATAAAAATATTAAGAAATATGAACACAATTTTAAGAACCCAAAAATAGTGTCGTGAGAAAAACTCATCTTAGCTCATACTTTCATCAATATAAAAGGCCCGAAGTTTTGAGCAAAAAACTTGGTCGTTTTTAAAATGATACTTCGATTTCAGAGTTTGTCTTTTTTAATCAGGACATACAGTACTGCAAATATCCTCGGCCAACTAAAAAGCAAAGCTACCCTTTTATGTCGCGAAATTTCTATCCAATAAAGTACTTAGCAAATACCTTCATTATTAATTATTACTAAGCCATTAAAACATAACGAAAATCATACCCATATTTCATGCACAAATGGAATAGAAGCCAATGCTTTTAAAGCTGCAGTTCCTCGCATGTTTGATCAAGCACGCGAAAAGCGATATGAAACTCGCAAAGCGCGTACGAGTGAACACCCGAACTTAAAAAGTCTGCCATCAAATCTGAAATAAAGATCAATTCGGTGTAGAGTTTTGCAACGTCGTGCGATTCCATCTTTAAGAGTAACAATACCAGCAACGGCAATAGATCGTCTGCGGAAACGGCGATTTTTGAACGATCCACTTCCGCACCTTCTTCGTACAGCCGTAAACGTAACTCTTCAATTTTCTGAGTAACCGCCCGTAAAGCGTTTGTTAAACACTGCATTTTCTTGAGAGGACTCGAATTAGTAAAAATACAACGAATCTGAGATATAGCATGACCGAAATGCTTTTCGAATGTATCTTCGGCGTGGCGTACAGAAGATCGCCTGAGACTTGAGGAGCGACGGCTTCTAGGCGACGATTCCGTATGTAAAATAGTATTTACGCTATGTGAGCGTCTAATGTTTTCACGGATGTTATGCTCGCTTGCTTCGTCTCTTTCGTCCGCTAAATAACGCCCGAACAATTCAGGATTCAGTCCGGGTGAAGTTTCAAAAGCTGTCTTCTCAAACCGATCTTCCAGCATTTTGGTACTGGCTTCAACCAGATTCAAACCGTAATCATTAACATTCGGCAGAGAGCGGGATAAAACTTTATTCTTACTTCTCAATAAATTTTGAGTGATCTCTTTATGGCCGGTTGTCGGTACTCGCCAAGGATGCGTCGGCATTTTAATGGCACCCGATTCATCATCGGAACAGAAATCTTCATCCGAGATATCACTCGTTGATTCGTCGTCCCCGAACTCGCCTTCGTAAGATTTTCCCTCGGTATTCGACGAATCCGATATATCTTCTTGCTCGGAATATTCAAAAGAATTCGTTTCATGATCGGGTTCAAACAATTCCAGCCACCATTCATCACGCATCTGCAAGCCTAGTTTACAAACACTAATTTGTCTCAACGTATTCACTCTAGCTTCAATTGTTTGCATCACTTTACCATGCACAACGCGATAGACTAGAATCAAGTCTCTACCAATCCGATTGAAGAAACATTTCTCATAACACAAGCGAACTTTACGCATGAACATTTGTGTTCGCTTACTGAAATGCTCAGAGATAAGCTCGGATATCAGGTACAAATGCTGTAAAATAACGTTACTTTGGTCAGCCAGGAAGACTTTATTCAAGCCCAAATCATGTTCACTGATAACATAAAACTCGTTATAACTGGTCATGAATCGACATGAACCATACACGATGTTAGCCGTTGTTCTCATGATTTTTCGATACTTCAGTTGCAGTTCTTGTGTGAATTTGTTGAATTTTATACCGACCGGATGCTCCTTGTTGTGCACGATTGATGAGATACGTTGATTTAACGTTTGCCACTCAGGTTTCGGGACTTTGACTAAAAAGAAAGATAAAATTATATTATTTAACTGTCGAACGTGCTAATCGCACTGGCTCAACTTCAGTATCTTTCAAATCATTCGTAGAACCAATTGTAAATTTCATTGCTTAGGGAAAATTTTAGCATTCCTTAAAACTCGTCCCCAGGCCCCAAAAATGATAATTTTCGAAAAATAAAAGAATTGTCCCCAGATATTCACCCAAGGAACAAGTGTGCAAAGTTTCGTTTTTGAAGTCTCCAGGCTGCCCCAAAGTGTTAAGGGGACACACAGACAGACAGACAGAGAGACAGACAGAGAGACAGACAGACAGACAGACAGACAGACAGACAGAGAGACAGACAGACAGACAGACAGACAGACAGACATTGTCAGATTCTAACTGAAATTGAGAATAGTGATATGTCATTATTTTTTTGGAATCCGTCATATTTTGGATTTGCCTTGATTACAAAAGTTTTCTCAAGATGTTTTAGACGATTTTGCAACAGCTGTACCTGTCCAATTAAATATTTTTGGGTAAGTGCGTTACATATTAAGTGGATGGTATACATGACGTAATCTTTTCTACGGAAACGTCCCAAAAAGCCGGATGTTTGCCATTAGTTTATTGTTAAAAACTCACCAAGAGACTTGTGGTAAACACCAAGATTTTTAGGATGTAAAATTACATAATGGATTAATGACAAAAGCGAGGCTACGCAAGGGAATATTCAAGACGTAAAATGTACGACTTGGACTTGTACATAACCCGGCCCAGAAAGATTTTTATGTGTATAATCCTTAATAGGTTATGCACAGGTTCAAGTCGTAGATTTCGCGTCCTAAATAAGCCCCTTGCGTAACCTCGCTCAAGATACAAAACTTACTTTCAGGATCTTCACCATATGTAGGGCGTTCCTTCTCCAGATCTTTGATCACCGACAATATACACTCACGCACTCCGAGCGCTCGCAACTGTTAACAAAAGAAAATGATTAAACGATAACATATATCGTACATCCACTATTGAGAATATCAACATTTTCAAGAGTTACCCCTCGGATTTCCAAGTAAAAAAAAAACTCCTTGGATTTCCAGACCGACCTTCACTCGATCCCTTTGGATTTCCAACCTTTCTTAAACATTTTTGTGTTACGCCTCTCGGATGTCCACTAACATATAATTCATCTGCCAAATTGAGACCATGTCGTTCTTTAATACAAAAGTCTCTAAAAATTGCTTGAATAAAAGAGACTAATTTTTGTCTCGATGCTTCGTCCAAACTTGTTTAAGAGACTTTACTACGGAAAACTTTAATGGGCTCAATTTGGCAGCTCCAAACCCTCTTATACAAACTACCCCCACTGATAAATTTGGGTTTGTCAAATAAATTACGTCATTTAAACGACTCCAGTAGTTTTATTCTCGGTAAAGCGATGATTTGATCCTTTGGATTTCGAAAATTAATCATTAGGCATCAAGAATCCGGCTATTTGTCAACTAGTTTTGAATTTTTAACAATAAATATCCAGCTTTTTGGATTGATTCCGTAGAAAACATGACGTATTTATCATGACATTTTTGCCTGCAGACACAGGTTTTAACATCGAAAAGACGTTGAAACAACGTTAAAAACGTATAACTTTGTATAAACATCTACCCTTCATTCGAGATCGATAAAGGAGGCACAGCAAGACACCACTTATCGAACATACAAGGGCCTGAAACAAAAAATACAACACTAGGTTTGTTTTATATTACTAAACAACATTTATTAAATAATTTTCTTATCAATAAAATGTCAAAACAAAATGTTACAACTGAAAAGAAATTTTTTTTATAAATCAAAAAAAACCTTGGGAAATTATATATAAAAATGAAAAAAAGTCATAACTAAAATCCCAATAATAAAGAAATCTTTGAATTAAAATGTATATTATTTTTGAAATTCAAGTAAAATATAACTCACAAAATAAAATACATGACTATCATAATCAACAGAGATTCATCAAGCAAGTCACGTTTTACTCGAACTGATGGCCTTTCTACCTTAGTTAACATAACACTTTTAACGTGGTAATAAAATCAATTGAATACTTTCAAGTGATCACATGTTTAACTGCTGCAAAGACACAGGGTTTTCAAATGAAGAATTAGGAACGGCAATGGTTGACAGAGATGACTGAAAGAGACTGACACCCACCCTAGTTAGATAAAAAGGTAGGTAAAAGTTACGGGTGTCCTAGTCAATTAAACAGTTTGAATTTTCACAAAAAAATAATAATGCGAACACAACCAAACTTGCACAGTCCAAAAAATATAAAAAAGTAAGACTTAAAACCCCTACACGTACTTAAAGAAATAATCTTAGAAATAATTATGAATTTCCAACATTCATTAATTCTGCATTGTCTTGAAATTTGATCGCACTCCATTTGATCGCGGATTAGCCCGATTTCAGATAATGATTTTTACATAACAAAGATGTAAAAAATACCAACACCACCTGCCCATAAACAGACATTATGCTTGTGAGCTATCACGATTAGATGGGAGATGCCAACCAACATAATAGATCACGCATCCTTCCTTCGTCGTTGCATTTAGGGTACCATTAATGATTCGAGTACCAAAATGGCTTATTGTTATTCTAGTTGGGTTGCGATGGAAAATCTCTGATACCTAAAATTAATTTCAAGCATTTCTAAACATCAGGTTATAGAGGCACCCGAGATAGATCGCAACGACGAACGGGTCTTTTACAGACTGTACTCTCTAAATAGCGCACATTTCCACAGGCTAGTCCTTGTAGACAGGTAGACCTATCCTGTAAATAAATGTCTCCTTTGCCCAAGAACCGAAAGACCCGTATCATCTTCGCGATTTATCTCGGATACTTAAACCTCGGTATTATCAAATCATGTAAAGATGCCCCGATTTGAGCTCATGAACGATGAACGGGAAATCGGGATTTCGTGAATTTCAAAAAAAATAAAAAATTGAGTACACAACAGCAAGGTAAACATAATTTTGCATCAAAAAACGATTTCTTTTTTTAATAATGTTGCACAAAAATATTGTGCAGTAACATGAAATTGGTTGAAATTTGTTCGGGGTAAATTTGTGATATCCAGGGGTAAATTTGGGTGCCTGTCAAATTAACGCTTGTATAGAGGGGAATCTACTATCCAGGGGCCAAAAAAGTGAATGTGAAAAGTACAGGATAAAATAATGAGAAGAGCTGATACCCCCACTCCCGAGGTAAACTTTTGGTGTCCAGGGGGTCAAATTCAAATTTGTCCAAGGACAAAATTGCTCTATGGGGGTTAAAATGTAAAATATCTCAGGGAAAAATTATGGAAAAGAGAGCTTATTATCCTCCACCCCTGCGTAGAACTTCTTTCTAGAACAATCCAATTACCATTTTATTAACCATAACACACACATAATTGTTGTGTTAACTAATTCATCTTAGATTGCTCAAACTTGGTGGTCAATATTTCTTCATCAGAATCAATGGTTGGTAGTAAACTGTAGAAAGAAAAAGGTGAGTAAGTAAGTCATTTCATCGGGGAGGCCCAAATTGTCGCGGCCGTATAGCGGGGGGGGGGGGGGTATATAATGATGATACGTAATATCAGTCATGTTTAGGAAAAATAAAAGGATTAATAAAAAATAAGAAACTTAAAAAATATGTAACTAAAAAAAAATATCATATTTTTTATTTTTTTATGTCTACTCACGTTGATGGAACTGATGGGATATTTTCTTCCACCCATTTCAAATCATCATCCTGAACATGAGAAAATAGATTTTAGTACAAAAGTCTCTAAAAATCGCTTCAATAAAAGAGACAATTTTTTGTCTTGATGTTTCGTTTTCCAAACCCGTTTGAGAGATTTTTCTACGAAAAACTTGAGTAACAATCCATCTTTAAATCTGAGACCACGTCGTGCTTTAGTATTCAAGTCTCTAAAAAGCGCTTGAATAATAGAGACAAATTTTGTCTCGATGCTTCATTCTCCAAACTCGTTTAAGAGACTTTACTACGGAAATCTTGAGTGGTTCAAAATTGGCAGGTCCACACATTGTTTATATTTTAAAGTTGTTAAAGAGTTCTCTACTGTCTTTGCAACTTGAGACTACTTTAAATTTCATTTGATCGAATTCACGAAAGTTTACTCTCACAAAAAAATGTTTTAGGCTTATTCGCGACAGTTTCTTCCAACGCGAAATCTATTTCGAATAAAGTATAAAACAACTTGTATATAACAAAAATATATAAAAATCAAGCCCAAGCACACAAGGAGAACACTCACAGCAGTTTTTCTGTTCTTGACCGTAGATTTGTCAGATGTATTTCGTAATTTCATTCCCTCTGTATCATAAAAATAAATAGTCATCAATCAAGAAACTATAATGTAGAGAGTAAGTAACAGCCCGGGCATGTAACGAACTGGTCGGGAAAACAGAAATATCAAACAGAAATATCTCCCTTCGGGTTTCGATTTCGCAAAAGTGTCTCTTTTTTTCTCTTTAGGAAAATATCGCCTCTTTAGCAAAGTTTCTAGAAAATTGGCAAAAACATTTTCTCTCTAAGGGTTGGGTGCAAAAACAAAGTTTTCATGCCGCGAGATTTCCATGTAATAAAATAGATCCTCTACAAAACATCAACTGAAAAGAATGACATACCGAAAGCATCAGAGAGGGTCATATCATCTTCATCTTCGTTATCCATATCCATGTCCAAAGGAGTGAAAGCGTATCTTAAAGTACCAAAAAAAAGAGAAAAGACAATTTTAAAATTATTAGATTCTGTTCTAATTCTGAAGTCATTCTTTACCAGAGTATACCACACATTTATCGTTCGTTAGTACATTCTGCGCATATTGTTTTTGTCAAAACTCAACGAAGATAGAAAATTCATTTTTATGCTGCCGCCTCAATTTCCCACAAAATTTCAGCCGCGCTTCACCAATACCACGCTTGTTTATACGTTTAGTTTGAAGAATCTTAAACTAGAAATTGCAAATGGAAACAGATCCTCTACGGAAATGAATGCTTGAATTTTCCGTAGATATCGGGTCAGTGTAAAGACAATTCTGTAAACGAATATCGTTTCCTATTTTCAACAAAGTCTTAGTTCAGGCACCAACATCAAAGTATCACGGATTTACAGTTCGATTAAGCTTGTTTCTTCCATGTTCAATTCAGGTTCATAGATAGCTGAATAAGTTGACCCCGTAAAAACAATTTCAGTCCAGCCCATTGAAGTTTTCCGTAGTAAAGTCTCTGAAACGAGTTTGGAGAACGAAGCATCGAGACAAAAATTAGTCTCCTTTATTCAAGCAATGAACCATGAACGACATGGTCTCAATTTGGCAGATGAATTATATGTAAAGTACTATCCAAATACCGTAGATTTACCTAACAACGATTCTTGTACATTATAATAATGATGAATGCAAAATCATGAAACTCCGAGAAATGTACTTTTTAAATTTTTAGTTTTTTGAAATGAATTAAAAGATCAATCTTTATATAGGTCTATATGGCTCTACAGTTTTTTGCTTTTTATTATCGAGCACTTTTCTAGCATCAATTCACCAAACTTATCTCTACCTAACATAAAAGAGAGGTTCTGAAGTTCAGGAGGCCTCACTTAAAACTTTAGGACTCGCTTACCTTTGGTTGTTGATACTTGGTCGCCATAGCACCATGATGACGGCTAGTATCAATGCAAAGAGGAACGGCCAGAGTGCTTCATTCAACCAAAATGTTGTTATAGACTAAAAAATTTTTTTTGAAAAGTGAGGCTGTGGAGCTGCCAATTTGAGACCACTCAAGTTTTCCGTAGTAAAGCCTCTTAAACAAAACTTTGGTATAACAATCAATCAATCAATAAAACGCTCCTGATCCTGTATTTAGCTGCTTGAAATTTGGGATTCATGAGAAGAGTGGGGTCGGCCAAAAAGAACCACTCATTCGAAATCCTATACCACGCTCAACGATGTACTCCAGAATTTTAAATTTTTCTTTCTTGACCCAAATATATTTTGCTTGACCTTTCAAAAGGAATTCTTATCACTAGGAACCATTTCTAAGTTTGTGTGTGTGAGAATAACATAAATACATTTTTTTGAATACAACTTTCCAGTACTAAAGACACAACCATAGGAAATAAATTATGTACCTTATCGGACAAAAAAATGTCGGACAAAAGTGACGAAAATTTTGTCCGACGAATTATTTAGTCCGACGAAAAGAATGTCCAAAAATAAAAGTTTTTTAGGCTAAAATTTGCGTTTTTCGGACAAAAGTGACGAAAATATTTGTGGGTGACGAAAATTATGTCCTACGAATAATTTAGTCCGACGAAAATTAGCCCGACATTGTTTTGTCCGATAAGGTATATATAAAATCCTCGTTTAGAATATTAAAAAAAACTTACAACACAATTGCTGAGACGGTTTACTTTGATCATATATACCATGTATGCTAAAGAAGCTGAAAATTAGAAACATTAAAAACGTCAATTAATAATTTTAATAAAAACAATACAAAATAGCACTAATAGCCGAAAATGCTAAAAATGGCACGGCGCGTTCACTAAAGACTGAGATTATATTCTCTAATAGGCGTGAAAAAATAATCTGTTATTCTCAAGCTGTCACAAAGGACGAAAAGGAAAGCCAGCTTCATTTAGCTTTTTAAGATTTTACTCAAGCCTATTCGAAGTAAATCATAGATGGGAGCCTAGTACTTCTAAATGTTGCTCCTGTATTAACTGAAGAACGACTCTTGTTTGAAAATTGTATAAGATTTTGATACCTTATCACACTTAAATAACTACTCATGTTATCAACGCGCATGCGCTTGCCTCGCGTTAATTAAAACCGCGTTAATTTTAAATACTCGCGTACATTCATAGTTGACGTCACCCAAAAAATGGTTGGCTCTTCAAATTTTGCAAAAAATGGCGGAATTTCAATAAATCTCCAAGACATCGTGAACAATCAAATTTTACCGAAAATGTAATCGAATCCTGGCAAAATCTTGTCTTATAATGATAGCGACTATGACACCGTTCAATGTTGCGAACAGCATTGTAAGTACGACGACGATGTACAGAGAATCAAATGCACAAAATGTAGACGAACGCTTCATTATGCATGTACGGGCCTACCAGTTTACCAATTGAAATTGTTTTTAAATAAAGGATACAGAAAATACACATGCATCGCAATTTTCTGCATTAGAAGCGAAATTATTAAACAAAATCGAAGAATCAGTTAACACCAGTAAAAGGCAAAATCAACGATCTTATAAACCAAAGAAAAGTTTCGTTGAGGTGACAAAAAACAATCAAGATCCAGACATATCAGCAGACATATCAAATATTAAGAAACTACTTCGAAGTGAAAAGGTTGAAGACCAAATGGAAGACCAACGAAAGCAATCAAGAAAAGCAAATATCATTATTCATGGCGTCATTGAACCAACCGAATGCGATATCGCTGATATGGACTTCGTCAAGGAGATTTTGGAAGACACACGGGTCAACACCGAAGTAAATTACGTGTCCCGTATCGGCACATATTCTTTATCAAAGCAACGTCCAATCAAAGTCGTCTTGAGGGATGGATATGAAAAATTCAAATTCATGCGTAACTTGAAAGTTGAAAGGAAAACAGAAATATGCAAAGATAAGTATGACGGACGACTTGACCAGAAGTGAAAGAGAGTTAGTCAAGGGTTTAGATGCCCTTGTGCCTACGACTGTAAATAAATTGTAAATAAGATCGTTTCGTAGAGGTCGATAGACCTGTGAGATGTAATTATATGAATAATAATAGGTGATTTGTTATGAATTCCAGGGTTTCAAGCGTCATTTGACTTTTAATTTCCAGGGTTTAGAGGGTCATTTTGCCCCAAATTTCTCGGGTTTCAAGGGTCAAAAATAACAAAGTTCCATTGAAAATGAATCGATTTTTTTACCTTCGGCGACTTGCTGGGGCTGTCCAAAATATCTTGAAAGAGCTTCATCTAACCGTACAACCTAATAGAAAGCAGGAATAGACATATCAATTACACCGCAATTACAGTTACAAAACCCAGAAAACCCATTATCATAATTCAACTACTGACGGATAAGATTCGCGTTAATATTCGGAACAACCATGTATTATGTCATTGAAATAACACTGTTGCTTTGTATAACATAATTTTATAAATAGGATAGTTTGGTTGATAATTTTAGCAGAGTACTCTCTAGGCTGCTCTCATCCTCTAACGAAATTTTATAGAGGATGCTTAATAGTCGATAAATCCTCTGTCCCAGAATATGCCGCTCTTCGCCGTATAGAGGCGAAGGGCAATTTTGCTTGGCGAGGGTTATATTT
>JAUJPO010053681.1:0-29174 GCA_032270745.1 Tiaropsis multicirrata
TAACAAAGCCAGACTCCTTCTTGAAAAATCAAAGTCCCACCATCACTACTACACACCACTAGTCTATCAGCTTCGAATTTTTGAAAAAAAGTCTCCCGCTTAAAAATCCCCGCCGTCAAATTTTCCGCTAATTGAGACAAAAACAGAGCCTAGTCTCTTAACTCTTCTTGCACAGTCTCGCCGTTTTTACTTTCGTTTTCTCGCCTCAAAAATTGACATCGGAGAATAACAAGGAGAAAAGCCGTTTTAATAAATATTTCCTCTAAGTAGGAAATATTTAAAAAATATCCGACTGTCGTTTGGATATTTGAAAAATTGAAAATCTTTTGTGCCTTGTTATTATGACAAAATAGTTTGATTTCCATGACAATGTTTAAACAACTTGTTTCCTCCTAACAATACTAGATAAAACTGAAAAAAAAGTTGGAAAAAGATTTTGGCTTTAAATTATGCCGCTGATTCACTTTCACAAAATATTTCCCTTATTGTGCTTCCTTTGATCGCTCAAGCTGCTATATTTTATGTCATAGCTACTATCACCCTGATTTTCCATATAATATTATTCAATATGTCTTTAAAATTGTCACGAATAAAATATCACGAAATTTTTTGAAGAATAAAATAAACAATTTGCTCTCATATTTAGGAGGGAGGATTGATTTAATTTTAATGTTACGAACCATCATTCTTGCTTCCCACGAAGAAAATACTTGAAACCCGGGGGGGGGGGTGCACTGACCTTATGAGCCGACCGGGGTGTGTCGGTGGGTTTTGAAAAATAGACCATACATGGAATAAATTTGACCAGCGGCACTAAAGAAGAGGGTACTCCCGGGCTAGAAACTATTATATTCATGATATGTTAGCATTGTGTCATTTTTCTAACTGAAACAACCGAAAAATACGGAGTTTATAGACGCTGAACCTATCACGAGTTATTCCAATTTCTCATTTTACAGAAGGAGTGCTGCAACGATAAAGATTTGTGCAATACAAACGTTCGATTGCCATCCATAGCGGCTTTGAGTTCCAGCTCTACTCTTCATTTATCTGTATGGCGCACCATATTCACCGCATTGTTGTTGGTGCCCATTTCACTTACCATGTTATCGTCTCATAGCGGAGATGTCACTTAGCAAAATGGTGGAGAGAAATAAAGTTGAAGTGGTGCTTCTGGAGAAGCTGGATAAGAAGAATCTATAATGAAGCGCTTAATGAATCGTATTCAAGTTTGGATTGTATCTTGGTGAGCCTTGGAGAAGCTGGATAAGAAGAATCTGTGGAGTGGAATTTAACAAGTGTTAAATGAATCGTAGTAAAGTTTAGCGAGCGTATCTTTTTGATGGTAAGAAAGTTATTTCACTCAATAGTTGTCTATGAGATATTACGTTGAGATGGTCGTCCCTTCGAAAAAAGCATCGGTAGAAAAGCGTCATCGAGCATAATCATTTATGAAAGGACTTACTATCACTCGTAAAAATCCGTTCGTTCATCCCTATCTAAAACGATATTGTATTCTTGTGAGTTTTTGATAAAACTGAAGACTGAAGAAGGCGTTGGTAAAAATCTATGGTACATATGGTACAGACAATATGGGTGCCCAAAATGTTATAGAGTCGAACTAAGACTGTCAATTTCCTCAAAACATGTTTCATTTTATCGTAAATTTGGCTATGTGTTGAACATCTAAAGCTACTATAGGTAAACTTATAGCTTGTCAACCGATATAACCAGGTGAGCATTTCCTAGTATCTGAAATATACCATATAAATTGGTGATAAAAGAGATGATAAAAAAATGTTATATTTGTTAACTACATTTATATTTGGTGGGTATATATGTTCATTACATAGGCAATATGCATAAGGGTAATTTATCTATATGGTGTTGACAATGGAGATTTATTATAAAGAATTTCTTTCGATACTGTAATCGGATAAACTTTGGCGAGGTCTAAAGTCGCGAAATATTTTGGTTAAACTTTCGAGAATTGGAAAAGTCGAATGAAGAATTATTTGACATAATTTAGGACATTCGGGACATCTTTTAGAGAATTGAAAATAATATCAACATTTTGCGAGATATAACTTTATCTTTATAAAAGTTTATCTCATAAAATGTAAATTTTTTGATCAGTTTTGAATGAGATTTAGAATCTATTATCTCTTACAAAATTTTAGTTTTATTTTCCAACCAGATAGAGTTATATCAAATGTCATATATTTATTTTTTCACAAGTTTTTACTGCTGTTAATAATTTCGAATGATTTTGTGTTTTATTTTATGTTATGTTGTAATATAGCAAAATTTGTACAATAAAATTCTTGATGGACTTGATCTCGTTTTGTAGGTATGAAATAATTTTTATCAAAGTCAAAGACATAAATAATAATTATAAGTATTTTTTTATACTCCTTTAGCTTTATATTATATCCCTACCCCTATCCCTCAACCTAATAATTAATCTAGTAAAAAAATAAAACACAAACTTCAGCTAAAGATTTGGCCCATTTTGCCCAACAATGGTTATATTAATAAAAGGGTTGTTAGTTTGTTGTATTCCCAGGCCATCCGTTATGTTTTCGTCAGGTGGTTTTCGTTGTATCATCAGGTGTTTTTACTATTTCTCAGGCTTTATCCTTCTTTTTCTTTTACCATATAAAATACTAAATTGTTTAAAAAGCATGGTCGAGATTTTTTATTCTTTCAACAGATAAAAAACAACGAATCCAAACAAAAAGTATTCTAATTCGATTTCTTTCTCAAAATTCACGAGGCGAGTTAATAAAGCTCAATTGAACTAATGAGATACGCGTTTTTTTTTTACATTGAAATCCAAAATTTTCTCGTCTCGTGTTTTTATCAAAAGTTTTGAAATCATTAAGCCTTTTCTCATACGATGTGAAAGTTTTGGCATATATTTTCTTTCTCTCTCTTAGCGCAAAACGTCATATGGTAATTATGGGAGTTTAAATTCTGTAAATTCACATTTTTGCTTTAGATCGCTGCCTGATGTTATTTCGGCAATTAATGTAACTTTTGATCTCTAAAATTATCAAATGGAATCTTTTAAACTAAAAAATATGTCGTTCTTACTTAAAAAACCTTTCGAATCCATTTTCCTTATAAAATACACAGCTTGATCTTTATCATAGGTAAACTAAACTTTTTTCCTTCAAAAATACACAACTTAATCTGTAAACCTTTATGGAGTTTTGGCAATTTTCAAATGTTTTTGACTGAATTCAGATAATATTAAAAATGCCCTAATATACTAGCAAAATGTTGATAAATTCTTATAAATAATATGAAATAATATATTTCTAGAGGTATGAAAAAAGATATTCTATAATTTCTAAAAAAAATAATACTGAAAATTAAATACTTTTGTTGACTAGTTAATTTCAATGCAAAAAGAAGTCCCAAAGAAATTTGGGTATAAATTATATAATCGCAAATTCTGAAAACAATATCAAGATTCTCATAAGACCATTTCGTGTATGGTAACTTTTTCACTTTTTACATCAAACATTTCAGTGCGCTAGAAAATAATCAAAAAGTTATTTTGAAAAATATAAATGGTTATAACTTTTGAGAATTATTTTTCAAGTTGATGAAATACTAGCGATATTGGTGTTCTGTCTTGGGAAACGTTCATGTGTGACTTGCTCCAACCATCTTTCTAGGGTCCACCGGTGGTGTTCCGGGAACCAATTACTGGCGTACGCCGTGGCTAACAACATGTGCACATCTTCGGCATAACCCGCATAATTATGGTAATACGTGAAAGAACGTTTTATGGCCATAAAAATACGATTGCGGTCAATACAAGGTGGTTTTGAAAGTAAGTATTTGGAGACTAAGCACGATAATTGAGAGATACTGCTTGGCGAGTAACCGTAACTGTAGTCAGGGTCGAAATCCGGAGTTAAAGTATTTCCCGTCCATGTTGTAGCTTGGTCTCTTAACTCACTTAATTCCATTTCTAGCTCGCCTACTAGCTCTTTTGATTGAGTTAACTCCTTTTTCGTTTCGTGCAATTCGAGTTCTAAAACGGCGACTTTGCGCGATAAAATGTCGATCGTTAAATCCTCTTTCCGCTTGACTGAGCTAATTTCTTTAACCATAGCAACACAGGATAAACAATGTGTTGCTAAATCACAATGCCGGACTGTCAGTTTACAGGCTACACATTCGACATTCCTGAATTCACAGTCTAGTGAGTGTTTCTCGAGTGTATCTAATTTCACAACAATATTGCAACCGTTCTCCTTATGGTCACACCGAACGGGCAGCGCGTTTATTATGCTACGGATGTTTATGTTAGGAATGATTTCATATTTGGACGTGTACGAACGACAGACTGGGCACGAATCAGTCTCTGGTTTAGTCAACCACGTGGATAGGCACGCGTGACAAAAAGAGTGTCCACACAGCGTGATGACTGATTCTTTCATTACACCAGTGCATATATCGCAGACCAGATTCTGATCGACCGTCGTTACAAACTTCTCAACGCTATAGCCCATCGCTTGATTAAGTTAGCTGAAAAAGTAAAAAAGAAGTATATAAATCAATTTTGCAAGACCTCGCTAAGCGAGAAGCTAGTTTTAGCCCCTATTTCACTCTAAAGCAAAGAAAACTAATTCGAACCTAGGTCAAATAATTATTTTTGAAGAAAAAAATATAATTTGACCAAAATTCCTTTGCTTCACTAAATTTCATCAACAATTTCATTTTTCTTATACATCTATTTTCAATAACTTATGTATTTTCCTTGTAACCATGGTTTTTATATACACAAAAAATAAAAGATTAAAAGCCCTCCCTTTTTCTAACCTTTCTAAAATTCTCTTCTCTACTTCTTTGCTGGTTCCTCACTGAGCTTTTCATTTCCAATCTATTTTTTTTCTGAAGAACTGTTAAAAAAACAAAACTAGTCGACATCACAACAACTAGAGGGACCCAACAAGCTATAAACTATTTTTGAAATAGATTTAACTAGCAATAAAGTATATCAACTAGGGTATAAGCAGTTCATATATTTAGATCCAGCTGAGCAGTTTCATTTCCTCTTCTTGTGGGTGTGAAAGTTGAGTTCAGCTTTAGGGAAAATTCTTACTTAACAGTATTTCTGATGCCCTCCACCGTTGCGATAGTTTAGAGGCTAAAGTACCAGCGTCGTGTTCAAGGGGTGATATTAGCGATGTTAAGTATAAACATCACGACGACGAACGGGTTTTGACCCGCAACCTGCAGTAAATTTGTATCTGTTTTTTCTAGAATCAGGGCTAAACGGCCTAGAACGAAAAAAATCGTGAAATCTTCAGAGATGTTAAGATGAAAATGAGATGTTATATCTACCTTGCTACCCGTACCATCCTCTGTAGAGGATGAAACAGTAGAAATTTCACCGAGGCAACCACCGAAAAATTCTTCTTCACACATTTTTCACTTTTTACAAAAATAAAGAAAAATGTAATCTAATCATCAGACTTCTTGCTTTTGAAATGCCGACCCATCACAACTGTAAAATGAAGCTTTTCAAAAAATCGGAAAAATAATATGAAATATAAAAAACATGTGGACATGAAAAAAGTTGCTGAAAATTGAGAGAAATGCAGTAATAAAAGGCTACGAAGGTTAAGCAGTCAGACAATTACACATCACTTCGTAACCGAAACTTGAAGTTACTACTAAAGTTCTAAAAGTTCTCAAAATTATACGGGGAAACTCAATAAGTTAGAGAACAATCTCAACGTTTCATTGGCCACAATTACACTCACCCAAAGCCAAACGCTCTTTTTAAACACAACCAAACATAACAATCAAATATTTTTCAACATCACAAAAAAAATAACAACTTTTTCCACAACTTGATTAAAAGATTTTTCTTAACAGTTCTTGAAGGACATTTTAACGGCTCGTTGTTATCAATTAGACCTTTTATAAGATGTTTAGCTGATTCTCATATAACTCCAACTCTATCTATGTATCTTGTTTAAAATCTAAGATTGTGATATTGACGCATTCCTACTAAATAGCATTGGCATTCTGTTTGATGTTGTGCTTTAAATATTATTATCGCTGATCAGGTTAGATCTTTATGGGACATTACATTGAAAAAACCGCAGACGCAGACCCGAAACCTACTGAGATTCTAAACATTATCATCACATACTACTATCTATAATATAGAGAAGAATAAGACGAGGGATATTATATACATGTAGAACTTGGAGTAAAACCACAAACCGACCTGTAGTATTAATCAGCAACCAAATGTGTAACAACACCCTTAAAACATTCTAAGCCTAACAAACAAATAACCCAGTTTGTAAACAGGCCAATGGGTAAGATGTTTAGGCCCTTTCATTAATCAGTCAAAGGGTTTTCACACCCCTCAAAGCGATCGGATTGATATGTTTACGCCAACTTGTCAATATGACTTCTTTTTTGTCAAGTATTAAAACAGGGAAAGTTCTTAAACATTTAAGATAACACTTTCACTTGTGTGTGAAAGATAGATCCATAAGAAGTTGACACCATTTTGAGAAAAGACTGGAGTTACTTATTGAGATTTTAATTAATAAAAGAGAGAGAGTTTACAGCATATGTAGCTATTGAACTTTTATGGTTAGCTTCCCTTGAAAGATCAAGGAGGGGGTTTGAAGAGTTTTGAACTACTACTATCAAAGCACGAACACAACGTTGGTTCAACGTTTAACCTGTATATGTCGGACAAAAGGTTGTAGACTTTTTTTAAATAGCAAAAAATCAGCGAAAACACGGTATAACTTCCCCTTTAACCTCACTTGTTGCGTTTGAAAGTGGTTTGTTTACATCTGGTAGCAATAGCTGACCTTATTTACATCAACTTTGATGGAAGAAGCTCATTTCCAAAAGTCTACGGACCTTTTGTCCGATATTGTGTAACAATGTTGTTTGGACGTCAAAATTCAAGTTTTTGTCGCAAACATTTAAGCCCACGATTGAAACAAGATATATCCATAAAACTAAAAATTCTACAGATTTCTAAAATACAACTTAACCACAACACAAGATCTAAAAAAAAGAGTTCATAACAGATTGACCGGCTGACCGCAATATTACATGATAAGATTCATAAATACCTCCTTTGCATTCATTTGAGATCTCATGTCACTCAACTAGAAACAAAAGTAACAAAAAATTTCGTCAAAAAGTTTAAATTTCGAGTTAATATTTAGCCAATTAAGTTGTCACTTTTCTAAGACCGGACAAAACCTGATGTTTATATGATATCAATATGCTTACATGCTTCATTCAAAATACAAATTTCTTTATAAGAATAAAAGCCTTCAGAATCCAAAAAGCCAAAAACATTTTTAGTATTTCGATGATAATTTCTGAAGAAAATTGCTTGGAAACAGCCGATATCCGGATAGGAAGAACATTTTGAGGCTTGAATTTAAAAAAGTTAAGAATGTTCGAAAACTTCTTTCGGACAATACATATGTTCTATGTTCTAATAAAAAATATACGTGTATCAAAGTTTAACAGATTTGGTTCATTTCAAATTTTCCAATGATAAAAAACTCTTCAACAACAAACCTGTTCAAACCAAAGAACTCAAAATGCTTCATGCCAAACTTTTAACAAAACAAAAACAAAATGGCTGTAAAATTTGTCATGACATTTTCTTTGCATGGCAATATTCTAGGTATTATTTGCAAATTAGCAAAACAAAACAAACTGCATTTATCTTATCTAGGTTTATTTCGAAGATACTCAAAGTTTTCAGTACAGTAGTAATAAAACAGCCAAAACCTAAAACACTACAGTATAAAAACAAGCATACTAGGCCCTATGCAAGGTTCTTTACAACTCAAGAATTTTAAATTTATACCAATCCAAACATGCATTTGGAATGAATAGAAGCCTAAACGAACTTTTCTCCATATATTCAAAATATACTTCCTCCATTTAAAGTTGATCTTTCTTTAAAATGGGGACATAAGGACTATTCACGCAACAAAGACAATTCGAAGCTTGTTGTCCCCACAACAAACAAAAAACAGAGACCTTTATCTCAAGAAATTCTGAAGTTTTTTTCCCAAAAAGCTTCTTCTGTAGCTCTAGAATTATCATTACATTTTACTTTCAGGAATCTTAATGGAACCCTCGATCCTGCAGAGTTAAGGTCCACATTTAAACCACCATTAGAAAGAAAAACATTTTCCAATGTTCTCGTATTTTATTCTCTAGAAACACACTAAAAACATCCCAAAAGTTTTAGATGAGTTCCATCTTATTTCTTCAAACATAAGGTCAAACTTCTGTTTTACAATCTCTAAAGAGATAGAGATAAACTTCCTTCTTCTTCGACCTACCCACCATACAAAATATTTTTTAATAAGCTGATCATGAAAATGTTTTTATGCAAAACATATATTTATTTCTCTTTGAATATTATTTCTTTCTCTCTACAAAACCCTTCCTTCCATATGATCAGAACACATAGAGACATATACAAAATCTCATCTCTGCTATGTTTTTATTATCACTAACTACATCACTTTTTATTTCAACTAAAAATCGGTTTTAGTACATAATCAAACTGAAGCTTCTTATAATCCAACAATTTTGGACGGTTGAGACGTCCCAAGGACATACATATGACATTTAATATATGACGTTTGAAAAGACATGTTCTCTACGTAACTTTAGTAAGTGTTTTAAGGTGCTAACAAATGCTTAAAGCCACAATAGTGCCCCATAAATCATCACTGAAATTGCAAAAACCAACCTACTGAGCTGGAAGCAAATATATAACATTCGACTCTTCTTAATTACCTGGATTATTCATGTTTTTAAATAGAACATACATAAGCAAATAATTTCCTCCTAATTTGTCAGAAGGAATTACTGAAAATTGAAACCCCTTTTTGGGCGTCTCATTGCTTTTAAAGCCAGGTAGGTAGTCAAAAATACACCCCTGTCTCTGTGCCCCAGTGGATACCAAAAAGGTCCCAAAAAACTCCATGGGGTGAAAATTAAATTGTACAAACCCACTGGGTTGGGTGAAATGATAACATTTTTCTAGTGGGGTGGGGTCATACATATCTATTGTTCTTTCATCATATTTTCAATGAGGTTTCTCTTTTTAACTCTTTGTTTTACCACTGGGGTGAGAGAAAATATTCGATTTTTCCACTGGGGTGACCAGTGAGGCCGATAGTCCATATTACCTTATATGAAATTTCATGATCATTGTAATATGGTTCAATACAACTATAGGTATTTACTGGAGCCAAAAAATGCAAAAAATAGGTACCTTGAAGTTTTTCTTTTTTTACTTTTCTTCTTTGATGCCACACAACCAACAAGTTCCAGTGAATCCTGAAAAAAGCAGAGAATGCGGTTCAATTGATAACATTTCAGGTAGTAAGTAATAGAGACGGCTGCTCTTCCTCTCTAAGATAATTTAGTATATGCTATTTAATTCATTCTGGAGGTCTGTAGACTTTGTATAAATATAGTTGGATATTGCCACCACAGAGGCGGATACAGAAGGTACTTTTGACAGAGAGGGTTGACTTTCATATAAGAAATATTAGCAAAAGCAACACTCGCCATCAAAAATATATTTGAGAACCTTCTGTAGCTACTTTTAAGAGCATTTTAGCTAGGTTGCAGTGACATTTTGATCATTTAAATACCTTGAAAGCTTTATTTAAAACAACTTCTTCTGACTTCTGATGGAATGATATAATGATGTTTACTACATATATAAAAAGAAACTGTAAGTAAAAGAAATTTTTCATAAACCGTTAAGTTAGGATGATTCGAGAATCTTTCACGCTGTGAGATATTCAATGAAATTGTAAGCTGCTTTTCCTTTACAAAAAAACGTCGTCTTTTGAAATTTCATTCATTAATTGAGAAAATAGTCATATAAAGTTTTTTGATCATTAAATGTAATATTACCAATTAATACCTATTCTATTACCTTATTTTCTTTGATTACTTTTATAACCATTATTGTTCTTTATGTGTTCTCATTAACATCCGCTCCGATTCTGTTTAATGATGTAGCAATTAGGGTGGCCCTTGAAAAACAATTAATAAAAATATTCTTACCTATAATAATACAATATTCAAAGAGGTAGACATATTATAAGGCTTGGGTTGTAGGTTTTAGAAATCATTTCTCGTTCTGTGGTTGGTCATCAGAAATATTTTAACGTAATCAATTTTATCAATCTGCCTATGTATCACACATTAGTATTATGTAATGTGAAAATTGACATCATTACATATTCTTTTAATGACATAACATTTGCTTGTTAATTACTCCCCATCTTTTACTTCCGCAAAAATTCATTCTTCGTAAATATTATGTCTTCACTGTGAATTGATACTATATTCAGGAGTATTTGAATAGATGGAAACAACTGGAATTACCAAAGAAAAAATCACAATATTGTCTAAATTGTTTAAATCGAAATTTCTAAAAATATTTTTCAACAAAAGTTTCCTATTTGTCCTATATTAGAGAAAAAAAAAATAGAAAAAATTGAAGTGTTGTATGAAATTAAACAAAACAAAATAACTAACAAAAAATATCAAAACTTGAATTGGAGGACAAAAGAATACTAAAAATCATGCCCATTTTTCGGTCGCCTCTTTAAGTTCAAGCCTAACTCGGAAGAATAGCCTGAGAATCCCTTTTAAAAACTGTTAAAAACCGTCATCCAGAAAAGTGTTTACCATCAAATTGTAATTCTAAGACTTTAATATTAAAACTATCGGTTGGTCGTGAAACAAATTTTGGAATAAACGATATTAAAGCCCCTTAAACTAGAGATGAATACCACAACCATAATTTGTTTTCCAATCATAGTAGTTAGCTCAGACAGTAACCATTTATATGGAATCTATATAATTCCAATCTTTCAAAATGATCGGTCTCTTCAAGAATCTCATTCTTCTCAATCTAACAACCTGAAGACAACTCTTGTCAAAACATGACCAATAAAGTCGGCGAAAGAACAATAAAAAACACAATTATCAGATGCAAGGATTCCTAACGAATCTTAAGAATATCAAAAGGCGTAGTCCTGCTCAGCCAATCGAATCCATCAAACAGATAATGCTTCAACTAGAAGTTTTTAAACTTGTGAATTTATGTGTGTTGTCTTGGCAAGTCTAGCTGTATGGGTTAAAGCTAAAGGCCGATAATCAAAGTCAAGGATTCTGAACGACTTGCTTGCTTGCTGTGAACAGCTGCTTCAAAAGGTAATGACAGAGATTTTAAAACCAGCTGACGAAATAAACCATAACTCTCTTTGAGCCAATCAAATCCAAGGATTCCAACCAATCCAGATTCTTCCAATCACATTCTTATCTGTTGCCAAGTCAACCAAACAGTCCACCTGCTCTTCGACCGTTAAGACATGCGTACTAGGATCTTTAGTTGCTTTTAACAAGGTGGCACGATAGTCTTGGTGTGAGTCACCCTCTGCGACCGCTCGTATTTTTCCATTAAGTGGCTTTCCATAGTAAGTGCCAAACTCCAAATCTTTGCTGTTAAAATAAGAAGAATAAGAGATGACTAGTAACAGCCTCTAAATAAAGTCATTTAGAACTCCCTTGCCTTGAAAATACAGCTTTCGATCGATCTTCGCTTAAGGAAAATAATTTTTGAAAAAAAATCCGAAGTTATAACTGCTGATTGGCCTTTTTCCTGGTCTTTATTAAAATTACACTACGATTATACCTCATAATATAAGCAGGGTTGATCCCAGACAGTTTCATTCTACAAACATTGACTTTGAACTTCGGATCCCAAACGTTGGTTTTATCTGTTACAAAGAATGAAGTAAATATTTTGAAGAACCATGGTAATCTAATATAATTTTATTTTGTCTTCTTTACATTTTGCTTCAAATGTTCTTTAGCAGGGTTAGAAAACATCAAACTCTATCCAAAAAAGAATTTCCAAAACCTTGGGCGGCACATATCAGTCAACCATAACCCTTGTACCCCCGATTTTCCAAATACCTTTTTCTTGAGAAGATTTCATTTTAGCTTCTGTTCTCAATGCAAATTTCTAAAAAGAATAAAAAATTAAGAAAAAAAATCTAAATTCTGTAAGATTTGTGGAACAAGAAAGACAAGACTTAGGATAAGTCATAGAGTGCCACACATGGTCAAAGGTACCAAATTGTCAAGGCAAAGACAGCAATATATTCCGAGAGCTAAAAAGAAATCAACCGGCTAATGAATTTCGTACGTGGAATTGAATGATAACTGTCGCAGGTAGCATCTATACCCTGGGAGCAGACTAGCTTGTAGCGGCAGACAACAGTGTAGTACTATTGTTCAAGGCTTGAAACTAGTAAACAAAGGTTCTCTGGAAATTCAGCTGTTTTATAAGTATTTAATAATCTAAATTTGCTGGCGTCGCGTCGTTGCATTTTCACCTCTGTTGATTAGAATTCTTTTCACATCGCGGAACATATTCAAGGAAGCTCACACAGCTATACTTTAAGTCATTGCTATGAGCATAAGCGATCAACGACGAACAAAATATTACCTGCCAATCAAGTAGCGGCTCTTGTATAAAAACATCCATTGTGTTCAACAAGAGGGTGGATTGTTTGCGTAAGGCGTGAAGGGCGGACATCATGTATTGTTTGTAAGGGGAGGCGTTTTTGATTGGGCGAAGGAAACTCAACATCTGGTGCGTCAAACGAAATGGTACCAGCTCTGGTACCCCCAATAACTGCCGTCATAAAAAAAGATGGATAGAAAAGTGTTGATTTAACAAAATTCAACGGCAACTACATACTTTGTTCAAAAGGAAAAAGGACAAGTCTTAGGTGAATCTCCGACAGATTTAGATTTTATATGCGAAGACTAACTTTTTGCAAGCAATTCTAGACCCAGTACAGCAGGCCGTTGAAAAAAACCTTTAGTAACTCAAGACATGGCTTCTTCAGTTTGAGATATATCATTATCTCCTAGATATATCAGTCACGTGATACTCATAACCGAAAGCTTATCCGAAAATTGGAATCCATTCAAAAAACCTCTTAATAAGCTAGAACAAAAGCATGTTAAAAAAAAGAACCCACCCAAGAGAAGTCTGTCCAAAAAAAAATGAATAGGACTCACCTGAGTGGCTGAACCAAAAGCATGTCCAAAATCGATACCCACTGATGCTCCAGTTGTCATGTCAATCAGTGTGTTGTCTAAATGTCTGTCCCCTATACCCAATATGTATTGCGCTATGCACATGTATGAATACGATTGGACGAAACGACTTCGCAAAACAAAATAAGCTTCACTTGAAGACGCCATTTTGCTGAAAGCTCGCCTGTGTGAAAAAAAAGAATTTGTAACATATGTATTCTGCAAAACAAAACACATCTGAATATGATTGAAATAACTCATGGTAGAAAAACAAGTTCAAATCAAAGCACGTCTGTGCAAAGATTTTATAATATCTTTAGTTTGTGTGAGAAAAGAAGAAATTAGTTATTTCCCCAAGCCCAACTACACTTTTTCAAACTTTCGCATCAAACCCTCTAGAACACTCCTGTCTCAGTACCACAATGAAAATTTAATAACAGTCCATTCGGAGTAACTCACAAAGAGTCCACCCTGTTTTAGATTTGACCATAGCTTAAATTCAACCAATTTTGATGGGCGTCGAAACATTTTCTTTCTATGGGAGCTTGAACTTTTTGAACAACATTTTTCTCATAGGGGCAGATTTGACTGAAATAATATGGTACAGGGATTATATCTCAACCCTTGAAATACGCCCTCTGAAAGAGAACATGTTAAGCAAGCGAGTCATATCACGAAAAAGTAAATAAATCACGCAGAAAAAGAAAATTTGCTCAAATTTCTCCAGAAAATAAAGAATCACAAAAATAAGATAGGGGTTCCTTTAATTGGGCGTTGGGCGTTTTTTATTGGGCTGAGAGCGTTTGAAGTGGGTGGTAATCAAGGTGATGGGGGAAGGGCGGTGATTAAAAACGGCCCGCAAATTCTATGAGTTCCGCGTTTAATCTTTGTTTCCAACCTCGATTCCAGGGCGAACGGTCGGCGGGTGCGCGGGAAAATGATGAGATGCAAATAGGTTATCTGGCAATAGGAAGCCTACCTAAAGCGTCGTCATATCTAATGTCAGAAAGCTTATCGCCCTGGGTACGAGGTTGCTTTGTTTCTTCTAGAATGTTTTGCTTTGGCATTTAAAGGTTTAGCCGATCATATGTAAAAGGGAATACTGAGTCAGCAATATACAAAATTGAAGTTGTTTTTGTTTCAAAGCGTCTGATTTTTGAATCTGTGTTCGAAAGTTTGAAAAAGTTCGATTGTCGAATTCTCATATCTAAAAACGTTCGATTGTCGAATTTTTATATGTTTAGAGACGATCGATTTCAAAAAGGCAGAAGCCGACGCAAAGGCTGTTTTGTTATTGTAATAATTACCATTGCCACAAACCCCAGATATCGCAGTCTTAAGTTATAGCTATAAGAACAATGAGGCTCAAAATGGCCAAAAAATAAAAACTGTTTATTTTAAGAGCAGTTCTGAGAGGCGCTCAAATTTTTTTAAAAACGGTATTCTTTTTCGAGCACGTTTTTATTACCTTATAGAACCCTGGCCATAAAATTTCTTGATGCTCAAAATATATTTTCTCCCACCAAAAAGTGAGAACAGAAGAATAAGAACCATTCGAGGCTGAAAGCGTAAAAAAATTAGAACAGTTTGAGCCTCAACTCAAATTTACTGGTTCTTAGTTTAGTTTTGTTTGCAACCCGGTTTGATCAACATTACATTAGTTCCTTGCTTTGTGTGAGGGCAGATTGTGGTAAAAATATTTCAGAATACGAGAATTCGTATATCAGGGTTTAGACTACCAAGAAAAAAAGAAAAGCCTTTTGAAACGAAATTTATGCCAAAAAACGCAATTTTAGATTAGTGTAAAAAAGAAAAGAAAAAAGGAAAATGTTAAATAATTTTGAAAAACTAGTCCTTCGAGCCGGATTTGAACCAGCGACCTAAGGATGTCAGCTGATTAACTTCTACAGTCCTCCGCTCTACCAACTGAGCTATCGAAGGTTGAGAGAGAGGGAATTTCAAACTTCCATATTTTGATTGTAATCAAATAATTGAACTTATTACGTTACCATAACAACACAATCATTTAACAATTTAGCGTTTTTTAATAAGAAATCAAACTTAAATTATGTACCTTTCTTCTTACATTACAACTAAGCTGTTTTCCTGACTTTATCAGCCTTTTTATTCTTTTTCGCCGATTTTGTTTCAGGGTTTCAGGTCGTTAAAGGACAGCATAAAAATTTCCAATAATGTATTGACACCACCGGATAGATTTAACTACACTGAACTGAACGATGTTTTTTCATGGTAAATTTATTCTTGACTTTTTCAGAAAACGTTTTTCGCATGTCTATGTTATGCACAACTCATACAGGTTTTTTTATTGAAATATGATTAACAAGAACAATTTACGAGTCAACGATTTCTTAGAAAAAACAGTCAAGTGCTCAGTGTTCTTATAAAGATATATGTACCCGCCCGGGGGCTTGCCGCTGGTGTTGCGAAAAATGACCCTACGTAGCTGTGCCTAGCTGTGGGATAGATGTTTGCGATTTTTTTGCTTTGTAAAGTAGTTTGTGTATACTTCTTATAGGTGCCCCTGAACCAAAATACAGTATGTAAGGAAGTCCTTTAAAGGTTAGAAACAGCTTTAAAAAGCTTATGATTTTTCCCGCCCACCTGACATTAGCGAGGTTACACAAGGAGCTATTTATGACCTTAGACGCGTTTGAGTCAACCTGTACATAATTCATCTAATCAAAACTTGTAAACAAAAATCTATGTACAGGCTGACTCATATGCGCTTAAGGTCATAACTAGCTCCTTGCGTAACCTCGCTATTCATATTATTTACTGCAGAAGACACCACAACACAACCCTTCCCGCCCTTCCCGCCCTTGCCTTCTTATACGTTATAGGGGCCACTGAAAGAAAAGAAACGAGAGAAAATAATAAATTTTCCATACCTTAAAAGATCGACGCCGACAAGGTTTTGTAAATCAGTCATAAATTTGACAACTTCTGAACGATTAGCTTTGTTGTATAAATCAGGATAGCCTTTATATCTGGAGTTGGTGAATTTATTGTATTTTGCGGCTGGTCCACTACAAAAAAAGTAAAAAGCAGAGGATGAATTTTGGAATTATCAAATTTCGTATGGATAAATCTTTGGCAATTTCCACAATATTAAGAACAATGCTCGCAAAAGATTTTTGATCTTAAACCTTTGGCCCAAAAGTCTACAATTGTGCGCAAAAATTATGAAACTTTTGGATAAATATGGGTGGAGGAGAATTAGCACTTATAAAATTAAAAAGTTTGTTGTAGGAAAATAAATAAAATTGAAATCAAAAAAGGAAAAACTTTGTTCGAAATAGATCATATTTTGCGAACAAAAATAGATCCACTGTAAGTGCAACAATATATACCCTATAAAATTTAAGTTAGATTTTCGTCTTTTATATATATCACGTCAATTCTGTTATTTACAATAAATGACCATATCAGTATACTCGATCAAACAGCAAAACTTTGCGTGACACTTGGTATTAGGTTTTGTGTAGGTTAATGAAAGAAATAAAAGAAAAAGAAGATTGTAGCTTCCACTTTAGAAATCTACGCCTTCCTTTTGTTACTTACTCTGTGCCATTATAAGCTTTTTGTTCTCTTTCACTCATCGCATTCATCAACAACGATTTGTATGGCTGTGTATTATCCACCCATTCAATAAGACCAACTCTGTAAAAGAATTAAAAGGATTTTTATGGCTGTGTATTATCTAGTTGTGTATTACAACTCTGTAAAAGAATTAAAAGGATTTGTATGGCTGTATATTATCCACCCATTCAATAAGACCAACTCTGTAAAAGAAACGAGACGACTTCAAGCACATCAGTAGGTTACTGTATCCTTGTAAAACATGTATAAAACGCATGTATGGGGTATCACAGACCCGTATTGTCCATAATTTAAATTTCTCCATTAGGCATTGTGGGATAAAAACTCATAAATTGGAATCTGTTGTTGATAAGAAATGAGCTAACTACAAAAGACACCAGAAAATGGCTTTAAATATTCAAAACATTCGAATATACGTGGATAGAATGATCACGTTTTTGATTAGATTTATTGAAAATGACCTGGTAGATAATTTTCGCGGGGAAAAGTGACGAATCTTTAGGACAGGTAACGGATATTTTTCCACGACGACGATTATACGGAACGGGGATTTCCGCTTTATAAAACAATTTTTAATAATAATGTTATATTTCAATTGGCTAGCCCAGAAAACCTCGCAACTTTTAGGGCAGTTATTTCCACTGGGGGCCACAAAAAAATCTTGAAATAATTTTGAATGAAAGTAACGGTAAGTTTTATGATGACAAGCTATAAGACACCATATAAGAATAAAAATTTAAGAACACAATACAAGCACGTTTTAAGCCTTCTGGAGATAATTCTTAAAAAATAAAAGATTGAAAACAGCTAAAATGACTAATTTTAAGTAAAGTTAATAACATTTCAAGACCTGATTATTGAAAAGTTAAGAACATCCAAATAATAACTTAGGCCACATTGTTCTAATAGAACAAAGGAGTATAAAGAGATTACCTTTGTGTGACAGGTATAACTTTGTATCTTTTTAAGAGCATCCGATGATTTCTGCATGCAGTGTCATTCTTGAAGATAGTATTCATCAATTCAAAAACCTAAAAAAAAGTGGAAAGTTTAAAATATATATCATTGGACTTCTTTTTGAAAGTAGTTCATGATATTCATTAACGTAATTTCCAAAAAGTTTCTCTAAGGGTCTCTTTAAGGGCCGAAACTTTCGAAGTTTTTGGCAAAGTTTTTGAAATTTGAGGCAAATTTCAAAAAAGTCTCTCTAAGAGCCTGTTTATTTTGGCAAATTCAGCAAACATCAGTCTCTTTAAGAGTCGGGTTTGAGAGGTCTGGTCCGTCCTTACATACTCGTCATCCGTCAACCCTAGTACCCCCTCCTCCAGACGTAATCTTTTCTACATTCCAAAAAGCCAGAGGTTAGGTTGGTCACTTTATATTATAACTAAAAATCCAAAACTAGTGGTTCAGATTTAAAATGATACTTCCGTATAATAGACCTCTCAGAAAAATAACGCATAACCCTACTGCATATACATCAGTCAATGAATGAACAGAATATATGGATTGACTGGCCGAAGGTAGATCAACTTTTGGGTTTCAATGATCACTTATTAACAGAAATGACAAATGCTATCCTTTACCCAAACCTACACATATTGAATTACATCTATAAATTCTCAATTAACCTGTTCAATCCGTTGATCCTGTCTCAAATCTTCTCCTCCTTTCACCAGAAACTTGTAATCTTTCTGATCGTTCCCTCGAACGGTCAACCTCTTTGGCTTTCGAATTGAAGACATTTGCAAAATCTAAAAATAAATCAGAAATAAATCCAAGAAAATTTACATAATTTATCTTATCTATCTAACCATTGTTTTCAGAAGCCCAAATTATTAAAGTCATGACATTCTATAAGTGACGCTATGATATAGAACTTTATCCTTTTCTTCTCATCTCACTAGTAGTTAAAGAAATTTGGGGCAAAATGATCCCGACTTCTTTTCACTGAAGATCGGCTCACCGTCGTGGAACTCCGAGTTTGAAGAATATTTCGTCTTAACCCTTTTTTGAAGGTCTGAAGTGTCTGACAGGGTCCCAAAATCGTCAAAGTCCAAAATATTTACTCTGACGAGGGTCTGTTTTTTGAAAGTTTTAAGTCTCCAAAAATTATGAGAAATTTTTGCTTTCTAGTGTCTGACAAGGTCCGAAAATCAGGCAAATTTGCTAAAAAAGTCAAAAATCACTCTCTCACAGGATCCACTTCTCGACCTCCGGGCGGCACGTCGGTCGTCAAGGCCAGTGCCCCCCACCCCCGGAGGCGGATCGATGCATGTCAATTGTTAGGAAGATCCAGGTCAAGTCTAAAAGTCGGTCGCGATAAACAAAAGAAGACACGAAGAATAGAGAATTGAGAATTCAAAAGAGTAAACCTTTTCATCAAATCCAGCAATCTTGACATGGTATTCAAGCATTGGTTTCCTGTTACCGTTATATTGCCCTGAAAAAAGAAGAAAATTTCAAATTAAACTTATTGTTCAAAGTCCATCCACAGTTTGTAAAAACCAAAAAAAAACCGGTGGAAAATATAGTCAGGTTATCAAAACCCCCCGGCTAAGGTGAATTTTTAAACTCCAGAGACAACAGCTTATCCTGAATTAAATCTCTGATGGAATTTTAGAATCACACAGTTGAACCCGAGAAGAGTGGTGGTATTTTCAAAAGAGTCGCATATGCCTTACCAGGTATCTCAAGATGTTGGCTGAAACGATCGGCTTGAAACTGACTCAACCATGGTGAGAATTGCCGCAAATTACCATTGTACTTTTCGTCTTTAAGTTTTTGAAAAATCTTTGAAGTCAATGCTTTGTAATCCTAAGAAATGTTATGTAGATTTGAACATTGATTCTCATGAAACTCTGAGTAACGTACCCTTTAAATTTTTGGTTTTTCGAAATAAAGTGAAAGATAAATCTTTATATATTTATAATGGCTCTGGTTTTTGCTTTAATCGTCGAGCACCTTTCTAGCATCAATTCACCAAACTTATCTATAATATTGACATTCTTGTGTCAAACAAGGTCAGATATTGGCAGGGGTCGTACGGTATTACGGAAATGGACCTATTTTGTTATGGAATTTCGGTAATCGTGTTTTCGGAGATAAAGAAACTCTTCGGTTTCGGAAATATACCGATTTTCACTTCGGAAATTCGGTTAAAATGAGAATTTATTTCGGTATTACGGTAATTTTAGGGAACACAAATAAAAAAATATAATAGACCTTAAAGGAACTAATTTTGGCGGGAATTTTATTTGGCAGATGGTCAAAAACGTTTTTTCAGAGGCGGATGGACGAAAAAAATTAATTTAGCAGGAATTTAATTTGGCAGTTGCTGAAAAACTTAACCTTAAAATGGCGTAAAAACAGCAAAAAAACACCTTTGAAGGGTTCATATTTTCAAAAAGTTAAATTTGGCGGGAGCTTAATTAGTTCCTTTAACCCTTTCCGTACCGAGGGTTTATTTTTTAACCCACTTTCTATTGCCGAAGTTCTTAAAATGAATGTCATAGCTATTGTCAATGTCGGGTGTAAATTTTTAATCGCATTGCCAATGTCGGATATATCCGACATGGAGTTTTATGCCTTAATTCGTATGAGAGACTAAGGGCGAGTACCATTCCATTGGTCAATAAAAATTAGTTGTATGTTTATCCGACATTGGCAAAATAAGAAAACTTTTTTCAGAAAATTTATTTTTTCGGAAATATTTTTTAAAAAGGTTGCGGCAAAGGACTTGAAAATTTGCATGTCGGATATATCCGACATTCTAATGTATTGATGTAATGATTTACCTTGTCATAATTAGATACTTGCAGTGCTTTCTAATTCAAGGCCACTTTAGCCAATCTAGAGGCCCTAATTTAAAAAGAAATTCTGGCCCTGTCGGCCCCAACCATGCCCCCAGCCCCATGCCCCTCCTTAGATGCTATATTTTACATCAGTCCTTCTATCATTTTGTTAAAGCCCAGCTTTGCTACTTCATCAACATGACTTTAAATCTTGTCTCTTACCAAACTACGTTGTTTTAGGTGATAACCTTTTTAGACAGCTGATGGTTTTATTTGGATTTGACTGCTGTTCTTTAAATTGTCCATTTTTTAATTCAGAATTTTCTTTTTCCGTCAGCTCCAACCATGACGCTAAACTGTTTTCAAATCTTAAATTGTACATCTACTTTTTAAAGATTTCCAATTCAAGCATGACTATGGAATTTCATTGATATTATTTGGAAAATATATCCAAATATATACACACAAAGCCTGATAACGTCTTTTTGTCTCTCAAAAGACAGTTAAAAAGAGGAAATCTCAGGTGTAACATATGAAAAAATCCCAATTTGAAGAACTGTGGTATCACTGCTTAGTATCGAAGCAGGTCCAAACATTCTTCGTTAATAACATCTGTGCCAATGTATCTGTGCCAATGGGATGGGAACCCAAGTTTCGGTGTTTTAAGGCCTCCTGGAGCCGAAAAAATTGTTTTTGATTAATATTTTTATTTTATTAGAGAGAGGAAAGTCTAACTTAAATTTTGAGGTGTAACTTTTCAAATTCGGTTCAGTATTTTACCAAGTTAAAAGTTTTTTAAGTGAAAATAATTTTAAAAAATGCAAAAATACGTCAAAAAAGAGGTATCATTATATCAAATTAGGCATTTTTTGATGTTTTTAAAGAATCTTTTTTGAAAAATTATTGTTTTCCATTTTACGAAAATTATTTTTAAGGTACGAGGGGACAATTATGCTGCTGTTTTCAGTGTGAATTTTGCAATTATTTTTAAGATTGTATAAGCCACTACCCAATTGACATGCGCGAGATAAATAAAAACATTTGACCCCAGTGAGGTGTCGTGAAAGCAAAATAAAAAGCAGGGATGATCTGGATAATCTACATAAACCGTGTGAAAACAAACAGACCGCAGCAGAACTTACTTTGATTGTCATGCCAACAACTTTCTCTCCATCTTTACCCAGCTCCCTCTTCACTGTATCCTATGGGAAAAAAATCACATTCTTATATCTAGGTTGTAGGTTCTAGCTTGAAGAACTGAAACATGACTTTAGGGTTCAACGGATTATGACATGATTATGAGTCTAGATCAAGACCATTAATTTCACACATAAACCACTGCAACACATTACACAAAGAAGCAAAAAAGTAAAAGCGAAAAAGAAAAAAAAGAAGCAAAAAAAGGATATGTTCCGTACGGCTTTTTTATATTTTATTTATCTTACTACTGTCGAACGTACTAACCGCACTGGCTCAACTTCAGTATCTTTCAAATTGTTTGTAGGCCCAATTGTAAATTTCATTGCTTAGGGAAAATTTTAGCATTCCTTAAAATGTTTTAGCCTCGTTTTGACGAAAAACTCGTCCCCAGGCCCCAAAAATGATAATTTTCGAAAAATAAAAGAATTGTCCCCATTTATTTGCCCAAGGAACAAGTGTGCAAAATTTGAGCCAAATCCGACCATTTTTGAAGTCTCCAGACTGCCCCAAAGCTTTTGGGACATACAGACAGACATTGTCAGATTGTAGCTCCACTGAAGTTGAGAATTACACCTCTCCTAACAATTCATGGTTAAATAATGGTCTGGAAATCGAGACTAATAATTATGAGAGGGCTGTAGCTCTAAATTAATTTGTATTTTATTTTCAGCAGTAGGTGGTTCGTAGCTACAGACTTTCGCTGATGATAGTTGAATAGCTGCTGATAACTCGTAAAATCGTTTATACCAAAAACAAAGAAATGAAAAAGAAAAGGAACTTTTAATTTCGTCACACAGAACAAAACGGTGGAAAACTATTCGATTCAAAACAACATTATTAACTACAGTTCAAATGAACGTGTATTTAAGAATATTATGATGTTTGAATTTAAATTTGCCATTCCAGAAATAAATATTAAGAAAAGACAACAAAGTTGTTTTATTTTTCAAGCAAAAGCTTTTCGGTATGAAACCATCTTCAGTGCTAAATGATGTTAAAAAATTGTTGTCTGTTCTTAAGATGTTCTTAATTTTTGAACAAATCTCAGCCTCAATGTTCTTATAAAAAAAAAACGTGTAGTCGAAAGTGTGGCAAAAAAAGGAGAAATAAGACCTTAACCACTATAAGTAGAACTCTTATACTTTTGGTTGATGACAAAAAGTGCTTTTGATATCGACGGAAAGATGGGACTGAAGCCCACCAAAAAAGGTGATAGCTTACATAATTCAATGAAATATGGAACTGGTACTTCAGATTGTCTGATCTGGGATGGTACGGTGGACGGTGGTGATGTTTTTGGTGGAAAATCTCGATGCGTGAAAACACCTGTGCGTGAAATGAATGTAACATTTGAAATATAATATAATTTAGAATAGTAGATCGCAGTTGTCTGAAAAAAATTGTTTACCGATACAACACCCCTATATAGCATAGATCCCTTACTAATTGAAAAATAGGTCCAAAAACCGTCTTGGGTGAAAAATTGACAAGAAATATTGAATTGTTACCATCCCCACTAACTTAGAACTAAAAAGAATTTAGCATCCCCAGTGGAAAAAATTCAGATATTAAAATACCCATTGGATTTTATGTCCCGTTTTTTTATCCCCAGTGACTAAAGATTTCCACGGGTTCACTGAGAATTGGGTGTGAATGGAACATCTTCTTTTGGTCTAATTTACTTCTCTCCAAAGGGGAAGAAAATACCTTGCGAGTGATGTTGATTGACGGCTGAAAAGTGACCCATGAAGAGCTGCTTCATTTCAAGAGAGCTCTTCCTATCTTTTCAGCTGATCATTATAAAACAGTAGCTTATCTTGGATAGACTTGAAATGGTTCTTTGAAGAATTCCCATTTAATAGGTTTCCATATTTTCGTTTATTAAGGTGATGTCTTTAGGATCTGATATTTTACCCGAATACCAAGTGGAATCTCCCAAAATCCACCCATGGACCATTCTTCACTATTCACCCTTCAAAGCCATCTGGGATTGGGTGGTCTTATTTATGGTTATGTATACTGCCATCATCACGCCCTACATGGCCGCCTTTGTGTTGACAAGAGACAACAATGAAGAAACATTGGTGGTGCATTCTTCTCATGCCGCGTCTGCAATCACCATAGCTGATGATCCGTTGGTCATTCTAGACTATATTGTGGATGTGATGTTTATCATTGATATCTTTATCAATTTCCGAACCACCTTTGTTGACGTGCACGATGAAGTAGTCAGTGATCCCTGTTTAGTTGCAATACACTATATGAAGGGATGGTTTATGGTTGATTTGCTGGCTGCTATACCCTTTGAACTGTTAATCATGATTGGAAATACAGACCAGGTATGTCTTTCGCATGTCTTTCAAGTAGTAGATTTTTACAATACGTCTCTTTGCCCCAGTGAATACCAAAAGCTCATTGCGGACGAGTTGACAGTCAAAGCTTTCAAACTCATTGAGTTTACTTATGCACTTATATACGGGAGAGATATGTGTGGAGCTAGATCTTTTTTACTCTAAAGCGACTTATTTGATTACAAACGTCATTGTGTCGGAGGTATCTAGATATTAAAGGGGATCTAGCTAACACTAGTACTATACTATATGATTCAAAAGTCGATTTGATTAGTTATTGCTGAACGAAAAAGAAATAATTAAAAAGGAATAATTTTTAAGTCTTCTGATTTTTCTCTATCTTCTTTTGACATAACTCTTCACAGACGACGACGTTGATAGGTTTGTTGAAGACAGCGCGTTTGTTACGTTTGGTTCGCGTCGCACGTAAACTCGACCGTTATTCCGAATACGGTACCGCCCTTCTGATGTTGTTAATGTTCGGTTTCGCCCTGGTGGCTCATTGGTTAGCCTGCGTATGGTATGCCATTGGTAATTTCGAGCGGCACAAAGTCCAAGAAATGGGTTGGCTTTACAAGTTGGGCGCCGTTACAAATCAGCCATATAATTCGACCAATCTGAACAGTGGGCCGGATATCCAAACGAAGTATTTGGCGGCGCTCTATTTCACATTGTCAAGTTTGACCAGTGTGGGTTTCGGCAATGTGTCAGCTAACACGAACAGCGAAAAAATATTCACCATTATTGTCATGTTGGTTGGAGGTTAGTTAAAAGAACCCCTGTATCAAAAACCCTTTCATTACCAGCTCCACGTACTAGAAAAGGTTTTTAAAAGTTTTTCAGTGAAAAAAATTAGACTCGATAATCCAAACAACAAGTAAACAATATTGGTATTTTGAATCCCTAATGGAAAACATTAAGATTCATAGTGTTATTCAGCGGCTTGTCTCCTCATGCCTAAAATTTAAACGCATTTCTTTCCTTTCCACCCTTGATTTTCCCCGCCCTAGCTCTTATCTTGGTAACTTTGCAACTTTTTACCGAAGAAACAAATTCTCTATGCTTCCATGTATATCTCTCAACATATACTTGATAAACAAAACAGGGAGGTTTGGGTTAAATGCGGTTTATATTTCTTTTTCAGTCCTTTATAAGCATAAAAACTTTTCCTACGTTGTAGCATTGATGCATGCTGTTATTTTTGGTAACGTAACCGCTATTATTCAGCGTTTGTATTCTGGTATGGCGCATTACCACTCTACGATGAGACGCGTACGTGAATTCATACGTTTCTATCAAATACCGTCCCCGTTACGTCAACGTTTGGAAGATTATGCTCAATATGATTATTCGTATACCAATGGTATCGATATGAATGAGGTATTACTTTGGGGCGTTTATTAATTTTTTGCGTTCGCAAAAGATTTGAATGCATCAACGTATTTTCATCGATCAACGTGATCCATATATTCTAATTCAAGATTATTTATTGGAGCTGAAATTTAAGAAAAAGGATTGTTTAAAAGGTTTCCTATTTATACAAAAATAAAAAAAATATTTCCTTGAATAAACCTTTTCATAAATTACGTCACGAACAACGACTGCCTCGTTTTCATACAATTACCAAGGTGATTACGTCTCACGAGATTCAAAATGACACATCTATAAATGGAGTCAAGTTATGATAAGCTTCCTTGGGATTCGGTTACCATAGTGCTCAATTTAAAACGAGGCAGTCGTTGTTCGTGACGTAATTAATGAAAAGGTCTATTAGACTATGTAGGGAAAGGGCGTTATTTCGAGAGTGCATTTATTATATATTTTCCTGAATAAATTGGACGTTTATTCGAGAGGGGTGTTTAAAATAAAGAGGACTTTATTCGAAGAAATACGATTTTATCCCGCTTGGTCTTTTGATAATTACTTTTTAACTTATTCCCAAAAAGAAAATTGAAAATTGATCGAACCAAATCACATTATTCTTTTGGTCTATACGTATTATCTAAACCAATGGGCTTTTCCCCCCTGTCGAGGATATAGGATATCCAGGGGGTGGGGGTTCAAAATTTTTAATATTCTAGGATATCCAGGGGGTAAGAATCTGAAGACCAAGGATATCCAGGGGGTGGGGGTTCGAAATTTTCGGCACGGATATCCAGTAGGAATGGTGTTAAGAAAAATCAACATCCTCAACAGTGAAAGGAATATGGATTTTTTCTGGAAAAGCCCAATGAAAGAGTTTGTTTACAAAATGAGGCTGAGACCTCAAAGTTTTGTCTCGTTTACTTACAGGTGTTGAGGACCTAAAAGTTTTGTCTCGTTTACTTACAGGTGTTGAGGACCTCAAAGTTTTGTCTCGTTTACTTACAGGTGCTGAGACCTCAAAGTTTTGTCTCGTTTACTTACCGGTGTTGAGGACCTCAAAGTTTTGTCTCGTTTACTTACAGGTGTTGAGGACCTCAAAGTCTTGTCTCGTTTACTTACAGGTGTTGAGGACCTCAAAGTTTTGTCTCGTTTACTTACAGGTGTTGAGGAATTTTCCTGAAGGACTTCAAGCAGACATTTCGCTACATTTAAACCGTCATTTATTGTCCAACAATCTTGCGTTTCGTGGTTGCACACCTGGCTGTTTGAGGTCACTTTCCTTGAAATTCAACACTACTCACTGTCCACCAGGCGATTACATCCTTCACTATGGAGATGAGATCACCAATCTGTATTGGATTGGTCGTGGTACGGTAGAAGTTATACAGAGTGATAGTATCATCGCTATCTTAGGTAAGCCGACCATTGTTCGGATCAGAGGCGGATGCAGAAGGTAGTCAAGATATTTTGAACCAGAAGCAAAACTCTCCGTCAATTTTTTTGTGAACCTTCTGTATCCGCCACTGGTTGGACACTGTCTTTGGTGGGCTTAGTTTATAGGCCTGAAGTACTTCCAAATTTCTGGATAAAAACGTAACGTTTTCAACGAATCCTTTTTTTTGATAATTGAGTTTTAGATAATTCCTACTTTTAAGATTGTTCTGTTCCTGAAAGGAAGAGGGGGGAGAGGATATGTTGTTCGAAGGTAACTTGAAATGGCTCGTGTCCGGGGATAAACTTGTGATTTCCAGGGATAAATTTGGGAGTCCATGGGTCAAGTTAACGTTTGTCCGGTAGTAAAGCTGCTGTCAGGGGGTCAAATAAAAATGTAAAATGTCAAGAGATAAAAGTATACATCCTCCACCCCCGTGCAGAATTCTTTTATTTTTTGTGTCATAAATTAAATTTTATGTTTGTACTGTTTGAAAAAGAGAAATGATGACGGTATTGTATTGAACTCAAAATAAACTCACTTTTCTTTTCTCTACAACGCCAGGAAAAGAAGATTCATTTGGAGAGAACTTTGGATTGACGTGTAATCGAGTGACGGGAAAAGCGAAAGCCAGTATACGAGCATTGACGTATTGTGATTTGCATTCCATCTCCAAAGAGAATCTGATGCATATCATGGCAGCATATCCAGAATTCCGACAAACATTCAATGTGGATTTGCACATTACTTACGATTTAAGAGATTCACAGGTCAGTTCATAGTTAGGATTTACAAAAAATACAATAGTTATAACAATTATAGGGCCCCCGTTTTATGCTTATTTTTTCGACGTATTTTTATGGGAATTTAATTTTGTGCGATGTGTATATCCATCAGTCTGATTGTTCTAACAGTATTTATTTTCGAATTTATTTTTGCGGCTGAGTTTCCACAATACAAAAAGTAACTCATTGTACTCGCACTTAGACATAATTACTTTAATACAACTGTATCTTAATAAAGTCTGTTGCAACAAAGATTGTCACTGAAAATAATTAATATGTAGAAACCAGGATGACACGAAAGAAACAAAAAGTAAACAAAGTCATAGTGTCCTGGTTTCTACATGACAGCAGTTTTACTGACAATCTTTTTGCAACAGGAAGTTCTTTCATCAAGAAACAATTTTTATTTTTTTTATAGCTGGAAGAAAAAGACGTCAGTAGCTCTATATTCAATGCATCGCCCAACTTCAATGCACATCATATCTCAAACAATCGTACACCATTCGATCGTTTATCACCGAGTTTCACTGGCTCGCCTTGTCGTTCGTGTACCAGTAGCTTCACAAAATCCACCGAATATACTAACGAGGAACGACGAGCCAGTAAGCCTCTTTTAGACTCTTTATCCGAAGAGGAACCCTGTTCGTCTAGTTTAAACCTTGCAACGAAAGCGAACAGCAAATGTCCCACTGTTAATAAAGTTCTTGATAGTTCGTTCACTACTTCGATAGCAGACATGCGTGGTAAAGACTATCTTTCAAATCATAACACTAAAGGCATGACGTCATTACACCATGATGGTACTTGTACTTGGGAACTAAGGAAAGAAGTTGAAGAAATGAAATCACATTTGCTTCGAATTGAAACTGTTTTGAAACAGGATATGAAAAGAGTTTTTGATTTACTTGAAGAAAAGAAATCGTCCATCACAAACACACCAAATAATGTAAATAACAACAATAACAACAACAGCAATAGTTCTGCCAACAAAAACAATTCTTCTACTGCTTTTTCATTGGTGAAAAATAATAACCATGCAACCGCTACCCCACCTACAAACCATAATCATATTAAAGTTTTAACTACTATGGACAAATCGAAAAGTAGTTCAAACAGAGTGAAGCAGAGTCAATAGTCTTTGATGATGATATTGCTATTTTGCCGATATTTTGATAATATTTATCAAGTTCTTGATTAGGAACCGTTCACTATTTCGTAAAGAAAGAAAAGAAATCTACCTTAAGTGTACTTATTTTGGCGGGTTCTTATTTTGGCGGATTTGGCGGATTTGGTCGAAATCCGCCAAAATAAGTAAACGCCAAAATTAAATAAAATGACCATCCGCCAAATTAAATACCCGCCAAATTAAATTTTTTGAAAATATGAACCCTTTAAAGGTGTTTTTGGCTATTTTTTCGCTGTTTTTACGCCATTTTAAGGTTAAATT
>JAUJPO010053682.1:0-14687 GCA_032270745.1 Tiaropsis multicirrata
GAGTTCTAGTCGTGAAATTGGGGTGGGCCTGAAGGACAATATTGCCAAGTTTCTCATCAGTGCATTCTAACAACTGAATTGGGGCGGTCTGATCTGTGATGCCGGTGTAACGGTAAATTAGGACTCCAGGAAATTAGGACTTCAAAGTCATGATTTCCTGGGACATTATGACTTCATGAGTCTTAATTTCCTGGGAAATTAGGATCGAAGCGGGAAATTAAGACTCGAGGATAAAATACTGGACTCCTAAATTAAGGTCCTGATCTCCCGGTAAAAGATGAATCGAGAACTGAAAAAGAAGCTGCTCCATTGCGCTAACCCTTTTTTCTCGTAACTCATTCCGCCATTTTCGAATGTTTTCTTTCGAACTTTGTTTTTTTAATGAATTTATGTTTTGATAACAATTCTGTTACTTACGTGCACGCTGGATGCTCATAACATGAATCGTGATGGCAACGAAAAGAATTAGAAATCACTTTGAGTTGCAGGAAATAGAAAATTTTTTAAGAAATAAAGAATATCCAGACAGGATTAATAAAAAGGACTTTGGATCAAAGTCCAACTTTAGACGTGCTGCGAAGAAATTTTCCATCAAAGATTCTAGTCTCCTTAAAGAAGACAAACTCGTGATAAAAGATCGTCCACGCCAACTTGAAATTGTACGTGACGTCCACCAAGGCCTCGGAGATTCGGAACACGCTAAAGCACTATCCTCTCATAAAGGAAAGAACTCCACTTATGAAAAAATATCAGCAAGATTCTTTTGGTATACATCTCTGCTGATGTCGCCGATTATATCCGTACATGTGAACAATGTCAAAAACAGGGCAATTTGAAATCTCCTAAAGCAGAGCTGAAGCCGATACCAGTGCCATCTGAGGTAATGAAACAAGTAGGAGTTGATATTTGCAATTTACCAGACGTCGATGGATATCACCATGTCATTGTTTTGATAGACTACTTCTCAAAGTGGTCGGAGGTTATTGCTACTAAGGATCGAAAAGCACCAACCGTTGCTCAATTTTTATACGAAGTAATGTGTCGCCACGGTTGCTTTCAAGTTCAGATTAACGATCAGGGAAGGGAATTCGTGAATGAAGTTTCGACAGAACTTCACAGATTAACAGGAGTCGAACAAAGGATCACCTCCGCTTACCATCCCCAGTCGAATGGATTGGTAGAGCGTCAAAATCGTACGATCAAAAACTCATTAGTGAAAGTGCTTGAGGACAACGTTAAAATGTGGCCCAGCGTTATCGAGGGAGTCCTATTTGCACACCGAGTTAGCCGCCATTCATCGACAAAGTATTCGCCCTTCATGATGCTTTACAATCGCGAGCCAGTTTTGCCGATTGACGTTAAACATAATCTCGTAAACGAAATTGAACAAAACAACGACGAACCTTTCGTTTCTGAAGTTTTCAATGCCGTTCTAACGTCTGCAGGAGCCATACGTGATTCTATAGCCGATGAAGCTTCCAAAAACATTAAAAGTGCTCAAAAAAAGCAAAAGAGAGACTATGACCAAAGACATTTATCTAAAACAGAGATCATGAAAGACCAATTAGTTCTTCTAAGAAATAATAAGAGAAATGACAGAAAGGGCGGAAAATTCACTCCGAAATGGATCGGACCATACACTGTTATCGCCATCTCAGAAAAAGGAGCAACAACTTTGAAAAATGCTGCAGGTCATGTTCTAAAGACCAAGTATAATGTGAGCCAATTAAAACCGTACCACGAGCCAGAGCCATCAAACAAAAACGAATCAAAATTTTGGGACGTTGATGCCCCAGACGAAATCATAGAAATGATCTTAGTGATGGCAATAAAACAGTCCCTTCATTCGTTCCCAGATCACAAGTGTGAGACTTTCAACAACATGAGACAAACTTGTCGAAGGTGGGCTCGTATTCTTCAGTCGAAAGAAACTCAAAAAGCTCTTCCTAGAGTCTACATCAACACGTGGGAACCGATCGGCAAACAAACCAATGGCAAAGTCCTCGTTAGCGCGTCGGTCTTGAATCACACCTTTGGAGAATCGAGTGGCTTGGCAATTCAACTAAGAAATAAGATCGGATGCCAAAATTGGAAATCGTCTTGGCTACTTTTGAAACCTGAAAAATACTCATGGTATGCGATAGAGCGAATCTTTTGGAGAAATCCTGAATCACTTTGGCTTGGTAATGATCTTTATCGTTTGAATGTTTCCGACAGAGCATTACTCGAATCACCCGTTGGTCTCTTGAATGATCAGCTAATGGATGCTGGTCAAAAGCTTATTTGTAAAGCACTTGGAGATCTTGAATCGTATCAAAGCGTTTTGAATTGTCAGAAACAGGAGGAATCACCTTACATTCCCGTTTCAACTGATCACATTCAGTTATTACATGATGGGGGGTGTCACTGGCTTTTAGCATTTAGTTCAGGCGGTCGAGTTCAAGTATGTGATAGCCTTCGTTCTACGCTATCCGCAGTTACAAAAAAGAGTCTAAAATCTCTATTCAAACCCTTGGTGAAGAATAAGAAACTCCAAATAACATTCTTACCTACTGACAAACAGAAAGATGGTGTAAATTGCGGGTTGTTTGCACTAGCTTTTGCGAGTCTTATTCTAGATGGGAGGTCACCTAGTGACTATGCTTTCACAGTAAATGAAATGAGAGATCACTACGCTCGATGTTTGAGCGAATGTAATTTATTGCCCTTCCCAGCCTCCGAAAAAGTGGCAACACACAAAGTGCGAATCATAACTATTTGAACAATCTCGCAAACGTAACAAAATACTAAAAATACTTTTGTAATTTTAGCGAAGTTTATATTAGTGTATACTTATATTAGTTTTTTATTTTCAGATTTTTTAGATTTTTTAAAGAATTTTTAGATTTTTTTTGATAAGTTTTTATTACTCAACTCAAAGACTCGCTCAAATCAAAGTCTTTTAAGCCTTAAAACCTTTATTCTTTGAATTTGAAATTTGATTGCAACACCAAAGTTTATTCATCGTCCAAGTTCATAAGGTCCAAAGTTTTTTCGGTTGTTGTAATGTCCAAGACAATAAAGTTTCTTTCGTTGGTGAGTTTCATTTCATTAGCTAAAAAAAGCGTTAAAATTCGTTTTTTGTATTTTTGCTAACAATTTGATACATATGCGATTTTACATATATTTTACATGCATGTTGCGTTACGAAGAACATATGATACAAAAGGTTTTTCTAAATCTCCTTTCATTTTTATTACATTACCTTAAGGGAACTAATTTTCGCTTTTTTTCGCGGTTTTTCGGCAACACCGCGAAAATTAGAACCCGCGAAATACAAATTTTTGCCAATTTTATCAAAAAAGTTGAAAAACCCCTAGGAAAATGAAAGAAAATTGTCCAAAAAAGGGCAAAACCGCGAAAATTAATTCCCGCAAAATGTGATTTTTCAAATTTTTTTTCGACTGCGAAAATTAGTTCACTTTAAGGTAGTTCAAAATCAAATCATTAGTTAAATTTATAGTTAAGCCCCTTTTAGTTTTAATAAATTACTACCTTTTATCTGAATCATGACTACTTTAATCGGATTAAATTTCGCACGATAAAATTTCACGAGGTAAAAAATTCTGCACTCCGAAATGTAGGTACAACTTTAGGCGGAATCAAAATCTTGTTGATTTTGTATGGTAAGATTTAAAAGCCTAAGTCTGAATTTGTTGATAGCATAAACATACCCGAGACTGACTAGGGGGGTAGAGATTTGCTTATAAAAGGAACATGTAGTTTTGATGAACAAAACAATTTTCAATTGATTGAAAATTTGACGGAAAATTCAGACGTCACTTCGGAAAAACATCTCTGATTTTCGCAAGAAAATTTCAAAATAAGCGATGAATTCGATTTAGATATGTTAATATTATTCATATGCTATCCATTTCCAAAGTTTTCTGGCTTCAAGCAATAAATTTCATGTGAGGGGATTGACCAACATTCTATAGCGCAGCACTCGTTTAAAGCCTTTTTATGACAATAGTTCTTACAAAAAAAATAGAATTTAGCTTTTTTAACAAGTGTCTTAACTTCCCACCTCGATTTTAATATCCCGGGAAATTAAAACCCAAAAAGTCTTAATTTACCGGTAAATTAGGAATTAAAAGTCCTAATTTCCCAGGTCTTAATTTACCACGACACCGGAATTTACTTCCAATTATTCTGATTTGTATGATGGCGAATACTACAAAGAGTTCAAAGACGAGAATGGATTACCATTTTTTAGAGATAAAAGAAACATTGGTCTTCTCGTTAACTTTGACTTTTTTAATCCATTTAAAAAGTCCAAGTATTCTCTCGGAGTAATATATGCGGTCATCGTCAATTTACCACGTAAAGTGAGGTTTTTATGGAAAAATGTTTTGGTATTGAGTATCATTCCTGGACCAAAGGAGCCAAGTAAGAACATAAATACTTATCTCCGACCGTTAGTTGACGAGCTTTTGACGTCTTGGATCCCTGGTTTAAAACTTAAGGAACGAGATGGCTTGAGTGCACATTATCGATTTGCTCTCTTCTTCCTCTCGTGTGATTTACCAGCACAACGAAAGATTGGTGGCTTCTTATCGCACAATGCAAAACAAGGTAAGTGCAGTTCCTACTGATACGAGTGATACCGACTTCTCATAAGAATTTGTGAATATTGTAGTAAGAGTAAATCATAGCAAACTAACAAACGAAAGTATTTATAATGTATTGATAAGGTTTTAGAACACCCTTCAAACACTATAGTTTTGCATTTTTCTAGAATTATTTTTCCTCTTACGGCCCAATGTAATACTAAGGTTGAAATATCTGTAGCTTCGAATATCGTCATCATTAGAAAAAAAGATCTTTTATCAAACCCATTGTAAAATTATTATGTAAATTTTTCATTCACACTCACATTTAAAAAAGATTATAAAGGATGAACATCCCCAGTCGTAAAAAGCGCATTTCAACTCCCACTAGAATTTGGTTTAATAGTTTTATCCCGTTGACTAAGAGATCCTTACCGGGGCAGTGAGACAGGGGTGTATATATGCTACCTCTTTTTTAGGTTGCAGCAAATGTAGCACAGAATTTACCATCGAAAACAAGACAGAAAACGTTCGTGACATTGGAGAGTTTGACAGTTCCAAATGGGAAGCAAGAATTGGAGATAATCATAAGGCGATTGGATTTGATTTATTGCAATGCAATACGAAAGAAGAAATCAAGGCGATGGAAAAAAAAACTGGAGTGAGATATAGTGAATTGTTTCGTCTTCCATACTTTGATCCTATTCGAGGCCACGTCGTCGACCCAATGCACAACCTTTTTTTAGGTATGTTTATTTTTTTATAGAAAAATTTTCGTGTTAAATGATTTTATCTTTGCGTAAGGTATTTCTTAAATTTCTTTATAATATAATGATATACTTTATACTCGATGCAATCGTTACCAAATTTAAGAATTATCAAGAAACAATTATTCATTATTTCTTTCCCATTGAAATTTAGGAGTTTCGAAACATGTATTCACAGTTTGGGTGGAAACTGAAACTTTGGATAAGAAGAAGTTCGACAAAGTCAATGAGCGCCAAGAAAGTCTAAGGATACCATCTGACCTTGGACGTATTGCTAAGTCTGTATGTGAAAATTACAAAACGCTCAAAGCTGACAAGTGGAAACATTGGACAATGGTCTATTCATCTATTGCCTCCGTGATGTGATTCCAAGACGTGACCTACAGATTTGGAGCTTGTTTCCTAATATGTAGACCTGTCGTCAGTGACGGAGACATCAAAAGTGCACACGAAATTTTGCAAAGAGTTCGAACAAAGATATGGTTCTGACCGTCTTGTATCAAACTTACACATGTCATCGCATATCATTGAATGTTTGAAAGACTTTGGTCCTGTCTATGCTTATTGGTGCTTCGGTTTTGAACGGTATTGTTTTTTTATTTTTTACTTGACTACTAAGGGAACTAGTTTTTGCGCTTTTCGCGGTTTTTGTCAAAATTTTCGGCATTCTAGATACATTTTTCGCGGCATTTTAATTTCGCAGTTTTTCGAACTCTACCGCGAAATTTTCGTGCAATAAAGTAGTTCCCTTAAAGTAATACCCATTCCTTGATTTTGTAAAACTTTTCCGATACGATTAGCATTAGCTAAATAAAATTGTTGGAATAGTAAGCAAAATATAATCAAATTAATTTAAATTTTAGATACAACGGTACAATGGGTTCCTTCCATACTAATGGGCACTCGGTATCTGTTCAGCTCATGAGAAAATTCGTAACCTCTTCGAAATTGCAAGATTTCGATAATGAACAAACAGATGACGGTAACGCTTTTGATTATGCTAATCTTTTACGTATACTTGAATGTGAAGCCATAGATGAAGCATGTTTTGTTCACGATATCGAAGTACTCAAATCAGCGAGTCGTAAAGAAACATTTAATGATGAAACGCTCGAAGATTTGCACGAAATGTTTCATCCTACTGCAAGTTCAATGGTACTATACAGATCTCAATCATCGGTCGAAGTGCTTTGAGGATGCAAATTGGGAATCAAATATTTGCATGCAATCAATATCGGGGATCTTCTCCTTATAGCTATGTTATTGCACGTTGGCAAGATGAAAACGAGTTTAGCTTTCGTCCAGCAATAATTAATAAAATTTATGAGGTTCAAGCTTCAATAGATAGTAAGGTGAAGAAATATTGGGTTGCACAGTTGGATTGGTTCAAAGATTACGAGATAAAGAAAGGAAATCAAACAGAAAAAGGCAGGAAAAAGAAATATTTCTATGGTGCTAACTCAAATATCACTCTTTGGGATACAATGATTGAAAGAAATCACAAAAATACTTTCGTCCCACTTAGATGCATAAAGGAACGTTTTGTTTACGCAAAAGAATCCTTAAAATGTGAAGACAACAACAAAACTGTCACAGTTGTTTTATCGATAAGACTTCCTTTCAATTCTTTTTTGTAAAAACCAAACTGTATCACTCATTTAAAATGTTTATTGATATATGAAGGTAAGAAACTTTCGAAGATTCGGATCATTTTTATTTATTTGTAGTAATATGTCAGCATAGCTTGAACTACCTACCATTGCTTTCAATGAATCATAATAGAGAGATACTGATGCGCTTTTATTCAATTTATGTGCCTTTTCATCCAGTCTTTATATTAAATACTTTATTGCATGAAAATTTTGCACTTAGCATTTTTTAAGATTTACTTCATTTTAATTTAATCAGTGAGTCAATACCAATTGTTCATTACCAGTATTCGCTACTTTCAGTTTAGCATTGATATATTTTGTTGATAGATCATCTAATAAAAAAGTTCATACAGTTCGATTGATGACTGTTTGATTACGCCGGTCCATTTAAATACCCCTCTTATGTCATTTCAAGCTAAATTGGACAATTGATTACCTTAAATGGTCAAAACTTGCATAAAACTTGAACCTAAATTTTTCGTATAAATGAGCCAAAGTTCATATTTATAGATTTTTAAAAGACTATGTTATTAAAGTTGAATATCACGTTAATTGTTTTCAGCAAAAATGCACGAGGTTAAAGACGCCAATTCAAAATATGGTTATAGCATTTACATTCGAATCGCGTGTTTTCCTTCGATTTCTGTTAAACCACTTTCGCTTTTGGACTTCAAGAACAACAAGTTATTTCTTATATATCCCTTTGTATACCGTGTGGTATAACCAATTTCAATTTCAATGTATACTCGAGTATACTGATGCTTGAAATATGAGCATAACATATTTGCGTGTATGCACGTTCAGTATACTATATACATGAGTATATAAACGGTATATACTTTGTATTCTGCATACAACGGATATCCTATGCATATCATAAAATATGCATAAAGACATAACGTGATTATATTGGACTATTTCACGCAGTGAGAGAGAAGACATTCATTATAACATAAACTTACTTTTTTGTGATATCATCGGTGAAACCCACTAGTGCATGTTGAATTATAATACCTTAACAGGTTTCAGTGTTTTCGTCCGTGACATAACCAACAGGGGTTGGTGCCCAATCCGTCAGCTCCACAAATGCTTCTGCTTTATTAACAAAACCCAGTACACCTTCTTTTTCAATTATTGGTGATGTAATTACAATCATTTTCAATATTTTATTCTGTAAGTAGATATAAAGAAATCTGATGTGAATGGATTTAGTTATATTTCTATTCAATAAAAAAATAGGATGTAAAAGAAGAAAATGTTGTCAAAATTGCTTGAGATTGAAAATATGCATTTATTTGGAATATGTACTCGACAAAAAAATTGCATTATGACATTTTATGACATTTTAAAACCGAGACATGAAAATCAAAAAAGATTTATTCAAAAAAAAACAATAAGGTGATCATGGTCCAATTTTAATTAACAAATACCCCCCTAAATTTGTCTAGCCCTGATAATGTTAATTTCTTTCTTGATCAAAAATGTTGCTAAAAATAAAGACTAGTAAAAATAGATACAAAATGTAACAGCACATTCACCAAGCTATTTGTTGAAACTTGAACAAGCAACAGCACTTTTATCAACATTGGGAAGAACAGCTTCAAAAACAATTTTCTTCTTTTGTCTGTATTCGAGCCATCTTTCGAATACAGTCTTGTGGAGTTCAAAGGCATGATGATCGACACTAGGTATAGCAATTAAAATTTTGACCGTTTTGGTGTACTCATCCCACAGAATTTTCTTTGCAAAGATTTTGTCCAATGTATCAAAAGGATTTTTCATTGCTCTTGTCAATTTGAAGATAAGACCCTCCAAAAAGAAGTGTTGAAGAGAAGTGACACCGGATCACTCATATCTTCTCCTATCTTGTTAGCATATTCATAGGAAGATACCCTTGATAATTTCGAAGATAAAAAGGTAGGTTGACGTTTTCTTCGTTTTGCTGAGGTTGTTTCAGGTTTGCCAGTATAACAGTTCCTGCATCTGCAAAGCTTAGAACAACTCTTATTTTGCCTCAAGCAAGTGCATCGCATGTTTTGGTAACAACTTTTTAACTTCTCATCTGCATTCTTCAGGTGACTGCCACATTTACACTGACTGGAGGATTCAGATTCAGATTGGATATTTTCCTATATAGCAATACAGATAAGTTCACAAATGCAAAAAAAATTGCAAAAAGATAAAAACTTAACTTCATTTTTAATTTTTCATCCAGTTTTTTTTTATTTTAAAAAAACTTTTGCTGAGGAATTCGTGGGGCCATTCAAAAAGCACGTACGCTAGAAAATGGCAAATTTGTGACCCCCTCCCTCTTGTACGCTTTTAAGAGACTCCCCTTGACGTACGCTTTCCAGTACCCCCACAAAGTTGAAATAATCACACTATTGTAATAATTATCATTGTCACAAACCCCAGATATCGGAGAGATATTGCAGTCTTAAGAGCATATCGCAACATAAAAAAAATATACAACTCTTCATCAACCCCCACCTCCCCTTGTATGCTTTTAGGCATTGAATGGTCCCCAAATGATTCTCCACTGCCAATTATTTTGGAATGAAAAAGAAAATTGCAAAACATAATTCCCAGCAAAATTAAAAATGGACAGCTTTGGGAAAAAAATTTTCAATTTGCTAAAGAAAACCTCAGGAAAGTTACTTCCAGCAAATATTAGTTCCCAAATGTTAATATGTCTAGAAATGACATTATTTATTATATGTCAAAATTGTTGTCTTTCAATAATAGTTAGAGGGAAGACTTTAGGATATTTTTGCTCACACACAGTTAATGGTGCCAATAACAAAATTAGATTTGTGAAACATAATAATAATAAGAAAAATCTAGGTCAACTTGGATTTTGATAATTTACCCCTTAAAATAGGTTTTCAGGAAAAAAATTGCCCACCATTTTGGTCCATATATGCCACCACCCATAACTTTTATTTTCACTCTCTAAGTTGCAAAATTAATTCCAAAGAAAATTTAGGTATTATTTGTTTCTTACTCTGTCAAAATGGTTTGTTTGAAACTTTGAAGATGATACTTACTAGGCTACACAATGCAGAAAATTTCTTCTCCTTGCATAGAAATAGCATAAACTGTGGTTCTACAATGAAACATTTTGAAGGAATGATAGGAAACATGGGAATTCCGGACACACTTGGTACAATGGTAATAGTGAATCCAAAATAGTTTGCTGCTACATTAAGAACATGACTTGCATTCATTTCATCAAACAGCTCACCATCATCAAGGCACTTATCTGCTTCTTCTTCCAGGATGCGTTTTAACTCAGGCAAGTTTAATTTTTCAAAGCAAGATTTGAAAGCTGTTGAATAGCCATTAGCAGATACATTTTTCACCAAAGCCATGATGGAATTTGTCAAGGAAGAGATGCTGCTTTGATGCTGATATAAGTTCATTTCTTTCAAAACAGCCAACAATGTACTCCTTTCCATTTCTTTTTCTAAATAATATGACAGTATCTTATGTTGTTGAAGATTAACCATGGGTCTATCTATATCTGTAAAGAATCTTTTGATGGGTGGTCTAAAAAAATATTGAAGCATAAGTACCCCATTTTGGCTATGCTTTAGTACCCTGAGGGTTGACTCCCTGAATTTGAATTTGTAAAAAATCCTAATAAAATTACAACTGTGAGAGCTGATGCGAGCTAGGAAAAGGCAAAAGAAAAATGCTATACCAAAATACCACTTGGAGGTGTCAGACTTTCCTCACTTCCCTAGTTGCTTATTGGGTAAAACGAGACAAATTTTCACTTTGAAAAATTCAATCTTTAGAAAAAGTTGTAATTGGTAAGTGTGTTGGTGGTAAGTGTTGTTGTTCTTGTGATGAAAGGAACAGGCCAAAAATGGTTGCTTATAAAAAATGAACTTACCTAGTGTGCAATTTTTAATGTAACCATCCAAATCCCAATGCGAAGTCAGTATAGTATTAAACCCTTGGTAACGATAGAGTCGGTGAATCAAGGAATGTGGGATTGCTTGATTTAGATGGTCCAAGCATCTAACTAAATGGATTAATTGAAAAAGACCAAGATCTAGAAAAAGAAAAAAAGTACATGCAAATTGATGGTTTAACCACACTTTTGAGTTGCAGCAGTATTATTGGCACGCCACAGCATGCCGTGCATCAGAGATATCTCGTTAACAGTAGCTAAAGGGTTAATATACTAAATTAATCCAAATAATTCTTTGATTCGCGAAAGTTAATCTCACAAAATTTTGTGATTCTTCCAATTCGCAGAAGATTGTACAAAAATTATCGCAAATTTTTGACCTTGCAAAACTTTATCTTGTGTGAAAGTTAATCTGGTAAAGTAATCTTTGAAAAATTCTTAAAGCCCCACCTTATTTTTCAACAACATATTTCCAAACCTCTCCCTTTTTACCCATAAACCTCTGATCTACCCCTAATTTCTCATTTTCGGAAAGGTCAATCCCCTCTTTAGGAAGGACGGGGTTCACACTGTGCCTCTCAGCGATCATAGATTTATTAAAATCTTTTACTAATTTTTTCAGGATTTGATTCATTTTTTAGAACATTTTGATAGGCTTTAACAAATTGAATGTAATACAAAGAATGAAAGGTTTTTACCCGAATTGTCTTTTTGATCCATGTAGTCATGCTCCTTGAAGTTAAGTTCTCCTTCAGTTAATAGATCATATAAGTGATCTCTATCATCTACATTGCCATATGTTGTAATTTGTGCAGGAGCAACAATACTTGTGTGAATACTTTGTTCAGCTTTCTGTTTTAGCCAAATAGGTGGTGTAATCAAGATATTCTTATAATTTTTCATGATCCTTTTACAATTTGTAAAATAAAAAAATGAGTGAAAAGAGCCTCGGCTGATTGCACTGAAAGACGATTTCTTAGGAATTTTCGCAATTGCTTGTGCAAATTTTCATTCCGGTTTGTTCCCATTCCAGGAGGAATGTATGACAGACAGCCTTTTCGAACATGGACAAGCAAATCAGAAAAGGCCTTCTCAAACTTTTCATTGATGATGAACCATCCATCAATTGATACCGATTTCCATTTGTCCATGAATTCAATCATATTTCTCTCAATTGTTTCGGGTGATTCAGTGTGAAGTTTTCTCTCCTCTCCTAAATTGAAAATATCTTGATTAAAAAAAAAACACCTAAAATTCCTGAATTTTTCGCTTTAAAATAAGAGTACCTTTAATTTTCAAGAAATAGGAGAGGTAGGGAGATGATAGGTTGGCAAAAAGTGATTTGTTCTGTTCTAACCATTTTGGCTATGTAATGGACATAAAATAAATGCTGAAACACAAACAAACTTACCAAAATCAGCAGAACTCCTAAACACAAGACCAATTTCTCGGACAATGTCTTTGTGTAGAGGATGTCGCTTTGGAATGTGTTTTGTTAGCCTTGCTGTTCCATGGTAAAGATCTAGTTTAATTATTGCTCCAGGAAACAGAATCCCAAGCTTTAATTCAATTTTGCAACATTCGTCAGTGTACACTGTTTCAATACTATCTGTGACATTTGACAAGTTTGAGTGGGCTTTGTCAAGTGACGACCCATAACAAAACTTGAAATCTTTTATTTGGCCAGCCTGAAAAGCAAGATACAGGAAACCTTTCATTACTATAAAATGACGGGTAGGCAGTGCAATTTTTCTCTCCTCATGCAATTAGCATTTTAAGTAACATTGTATTATTGCAGTATTGTATAATTTGCAGCTTACAATTTTTCTGTATGGAACTTTTGTAATGGTGGATTGAAACAAACTTCAGTACAAAATGGTCTGTCATAAAAACTTACCTCATTCAAAGTGATGAACAGAGAATCGTACAACTTATTCCACTCTCCATCTCTCATGAAACCAATGTTGGCAGCTGCCTTTAGTAAATAAGTAAAAAGTTTATTTACCCGTTTTAAAACATAGCAAGAATAGATACAACTTTAATCAATGTAAAGAAAAAGGAAAGGGATTGCCTAATAGTAAAAACTAATATAAGAGATACATCTACCTATTTTACTTTGCTTAACAAAATTTGCTTTTCAGCACTAAAAAGCCTTAAAAGAAACCTGATCAACTGCAATAAAGAGCTTTTCAAAAAATAATTGATAAGTGCATTGTGTACTGTCCCTGATGAACCTCTTGTTCCAGGTTCGGTTATACTGGCTTGAAGAGAGCAGGAGTGGAACCTGCTGGCCTAAAGGCATCACTACGCTTGTCATAAATCATACTGAGTAGGGGAATTTTGCAGTAGGCATTTTAAAGAGGATCTTACCTTAAATGTGTGGTCAATACATATTGATGTACATTTAATTTCTTTAAAATCTTTCCAATACAAACCAAAGTACCGCTCATAATTTACCATTAAAATTTTGTGAACTGAATCATTTGATAGCGGTTTGTAGATTTTCTTCAATATCAGATTAACATCTTTTTGATCAGGATCAACACCACTTGAAGCAATCCTTCTCAATAAATTATCATGAAAGTTAGCCAAAAGATTGTTCTCAATTACTTCAAAGAGACTTTTTGCCTCTATTGAACGAAGTACATAATCAAATAGATCATTTGTAATTCCAAATTGGTGCCCTAGCATGAAGGGTTTAGAGTATTCTGGTATTTGATTAAGTATTCCTGGATGGTACGAAGCAATTCTGTGAACATCATTGGCACAGCTGTACTGACGACCAACCAAAGCAATGTACCAATTAAGTGAGTTTATTGTTCTTGGGTAAAACCCTTTTATGTTTCCTTGCCACTCGTTACAAGCTCTAAGTTTTTTATTTAAACCATCTTCCTGACAAAGCGGACACAACAATTCTGGCACCAAAGATATTGGGTCCCAAATAAGAATGTCCGGAAGTGTTAAAAAGTCTAACGTTTGGTATTCTTCTTCAGGGACAAAGTCATGGAAGTCTGTAACTTTGATAAAGGGTGAGGTTTTACATGTTTGTAAAATCTTCTTGATGACATCAAAACAAAGATTTGAAAAAACCATCATTTATTGAATAATTGAAGGTATTTTTAATACAAACAGCATTGCCTTATTGTGTTCATTTTCAATCTAAAAAAATTAATGACAACAAATTAAAAGCATTCAAAAAATTCCAAAAATCTATTGGTAGGCATACTGTAATAATTATGGTGTAATTTTGCTGTTTAGATTTGTTTAGTTAATCAACTAATAGTAAATGATGGGGAGAATTTGGACATGATTCTAGTCTAAACAAGGTAGCAAAGATTCATTATTTTGACTGAATGAGGATGTGTTTCTAGACACGTTTCCAGTCACATCAACATCAACATCTGAATTTTTGTCTCCAGGCTCCACCATCGTAATTTCTTCATCGGTTTCACTCTCAACGATTAGATCATCTAACTGTCTCATGAGATATCCAGCAAACTGACTGTTGGATTTTCTTCCAAAGCCATGTTGATGTTTCTTTCAAAACCAATCGTTATAGGTGGATTCAACCATCCAAATTCTCTTATCAGGCATCTTCAAACCAAACTATTTTCTTTAGATAGACTTTTTCTATAAGCTAACATGAATGGGCTATTCCATTTTGAAATCATACAGGGGTATTGATTGACGAACCTTTCTTACAAGACCCCCTGGAAATTTTCAACATCAGCTTACCCCTTGGATGTTTGTTTTTAACCCC
>JAUJPO010053693.1:0-14686 GCA_032270745.1 Tiaropsis multicirrata
CTGATAATTGGTATTAGTTGGTATTAATTTTACGGTCATCCTTTTATGCCAAATCATTTACACTTTTTGCGACAGATGATAGCATGATGATAGCTAAAATCAAATTATTTTCAACGCTAATATGTGTCATAATTAGGCGAAATTTTCGACAATATGTCGTCTTGTTGTACTTACTAAAAGTCCATTATTGGGCCAAAATTTTTAGATTTTTGAGCTCTTGTTGACTTTATCCAACGTTATGATTTAACAAAAAGTTGTTTTCTGCAAACCTTAATTCTTTTCCGTTTACACCAACTGGATAAATGAAATGCAAGTATGAGAGGAAGAGGTCGTAATTGTTTCGAAAAAAGATTATTAACACATTAACAAACACATTATTTCACGTTCTTTCATATTTCCTTAATTAAGATACGCTGTCAGTATTTTAACCAATTCTACCAAGCATTGCCTGGTAATATTTTTTGTTACATTTAATCATGTCATCTGGTTGTACTAGTTCAAAGGTTATCCTCTGAAAGAACACAGCAGTTAACACCGCCATTGGGAAAATTTTTTAAGGTAATTATTTAGAAGTAATTTAGAGGCGAGGTGGAGACATTGATTAATTGGTTCTTAAGAATGAAATCAAGATAAAACAAGCTCATCCAGTGTTCATGTTTATCTCCATAATAACAAAAGAAGTGCGTTAGAAAATTCTAAATAAATAAATAAAGCCTCGTTTCCATTTGAAAGATAACTGAGATATTTAATATATGATATATTAATACATTTTATTCTGACAATTTTTTACATCATCTTCATCTTAGAATCAAATGATATTTCATTAATCCTTACTAGTGGAGACTAAGCTTAATTGAAAGAAATACTTATGAGAAAAATTAAACACTTTGCACAAACAACATAATCAAGGAGGTATTACAATGCATAGGGAGGCATGGTACTGAGTCGAGTATGAAAATCTTAAACGCTCGGCCATTTATATATTCACATTTTAAATTTAACGTTTGTTCATTTGCATAATAATTGAAAATCATATTTGTAGTCCCGTATGATATACAAAGTTGTGTAGAATGTTTATAAGATCGGATGGTCCATCGGGTGTAAGAGAACATTATACCTATATAATTAAACTTAGAGGTGTATTCATATGACGAATCCATTCTTACTTTTCGTAGCTGGAAAAAACAACTTTCAACGATATAATGTCTTTTATATACACATCAGCTTGCAGACAGAAAGAGATTGCGGAGCTACCAATTTTGAGACTACTCGAGTTTTCCGTAGTAAAGCCTCTTAAAAATGAGTTTGGAAAACAAAGCTAAATCACGCGCCTCACGTGCCCTAGTGCGTTCACTTTTTATCACGGGCCTCGCGTGCCCTAGTGCCTCACGTGCCATGAACTTTTCACTTGCCCTAAATTTTTCACGTGCCCTAAATTTTTTTTAGCGATGATCAAATTTACTCCTCAAGAGGAGTAGATCCAACTGAACCACTGAGCGTTTTTCTATACACAAATTTATATACTGGCGACAAAAGTTTGTCTCTTTTATTCAAACGATTTTTAGAAACTTTTGTGTCTCAAAGTTGGAAGATTATATGAAACTGATCATTGAAAAATTCAATTTCTGAAAATAAAATGAAGATGCTTTAAATACTTTTTTGACTTTTTCAAAAATTTGGTTTGATAGTTTTGAGTATTTATCTTTGAAAACTTTTTAATAAATAAAATCCAAAAGAATCAAATAGTTGCCTTATTGAGAAACCCTCGCAATTATGGAGCAAGTTGCTAAAATATGTTTCTTTGAAATCCGATATATCATGAAGATATTTTTATAGATTGGTAATTGAATAGATCTAAACCGAGAAGTAGTATTGAAATATTTATGCATCATGTCAATGAGTGCGGTCCAATGCATTCAAAAATAACTGTCAGTGATAAAAACATATTTTGTAATCATCCACGATCGAATGATGTTATTTTCCATATTGAAATATTCACTAAAATTTAATATCTAACTTAAAAACTTGCGTATCCTCATGTATAACACTTTCAGTACCGCCTAGCCAAAAATCGTAGTGAATAGAGGTGAAAAAATTCTTCATTTTCTGAAAAAAGACCAACCACGCTAATTAGAGGGCGTCGGGAGGGCGTACTATGGTAAATAAGTGAATCTATCAAACGACAATAACATAACGATCAAATTTAGTATTTTTTTAAACATCATAACTTTGAAAGGGGGGCATCTGAGATTTGTTATGAAGGGGATTTCGACAAAAAAAAACGGGAAAACAGTACTAAGACTGCTTAACCTTTAAAAACCGAATGACGTACACCGTACATCTAAAATAAAATTTAGTGTCATTTTTACGACCCTCAGGCTATATGTTCTAAATCACTAGCTTTTCAGCCAAAATGCCCTTGTTGTTTTTTGAAAGCTGAGACCAAGGGTTTTCCAGTGGTACCATAAGAATTGCCTGAATCTCCTATCACTGTGACCACAATCTGCCTTTGAAGTTTAAAATTCATGGAAAAAAAGTGAAAAAATGAGAATCTTTAAAAAATATGGCGATGGCTAAAGGTTAAAAACGAACGTTATTTCGATTAAAGATATTATTCCAATAATACTATTTTTATATGCAACAATTTTTATATTTCAACTGAACCTACGCTCAATACCTTTTCGGACAAAAGAAAAAGCAATGATTAAAATATTCAAAAGGAGCACAACAATATTACTGACTTTGGGGACGACTTTTCAATTAATATCGATATATCTGAGCGGTTTAGGGTTTTCGTTGCGTGGAAAATTCCCTGATTTGGTGAAAGTTTCTCTGAAAATCAGGATTACTCGAGCTTGATTTAGAGCTTCCCGAATAAACAGATTCACAATAACTCTCTTCCTGGGGTATATGAATGCATCGACTGTTTTTGAAAGTATTTTTAAAAGTTGATCTATACTCTCCATCCCTCTACTTTTTATATTTTTTGTGAATTGATTATTTAAAAATTGTTTCAAATTTGATGCTACTTCGTTTCATGCCTTTTGTCAATGTTACCAACATGTATATAATCAATATGTAATAAAAAGAATCGCGGGTATGAAATTCACGAGAAAAAAAAATTTCCGATTTTCGATTTTCGATTTTCTCTTTTGAGAAATTTGATTGAAATATTTTTTGAAAAAAAGAACAGTCTATAATAAAAAGTAGCAGGCCAGGCTATAAATAGTTTTTTATTCGCGATGTCATAAAAGCGAAGTTAAGTAACCGAGATAAATCTTATCGGAAAAAACAATGTCGGACTAATTTTTCGTCGGTCTAAATTGTTCGTCGGACATAATTTTCATCACCCACAAATATTTCCGTCACTTTTGTCCAAAAAAACCTTTAAAAAATTCAGTATCCTTTCTATGCTTCACCTATAATTGTCATAATTGGTAGTTTTAAGAGTGCTTTAGACATCCGCCAAGATGGGTCAAATCTCCCAAAAACCTTTTGTCGTTCACATCAAATTTCAAAGTATTGAAACACAGGGTAAATTATCATGTTATTTTGAAACTAACTTGCTATGAAATTTGTTATTGTGACAGTGTTATTTAATTTAGGTCTTTATAAAGTTTCAAAAATCTGTCCAACAAATGATTAAAAACGTTAAAAACATGTTTTTCAACAGAAATGACGTACTAGTATTAATATGAAATAAGAATTTTATTTCTAAAGAAGATAAAAATAAAGATGGCAGATATGATAAAAAAAAATATGAAAATTTATAAAATCATTGATAAAAAGAAAATGATTTAAAAATAATTGAAGAAGTAAAAAAAAGTAATGAAAATAAAATATGGCCTACACGAAAATGAAAGTATAGGATGGTTTTTTAAAAGTTATAATCCAAAACAACTATTCCCCGAATCCTTAAAGGTGGCAGGTGAAAACCAAAATCAGCAAGAGAGAGTATTTCAATTTTCTTTTTTTCCTTTAAATTAAACAAAGAAAGGGAACAAAGAAGAAGACCCAACTTGCATAATTTATGTCACATTCAAAAAAAAAATCCGTTATTCTGATTGGTTCGTGTTTTATGAATTTCTAAGTAGTCTTCTTTTTTATTATTTTTCCTTCTTAAATTTTTAAAAAAATTAAACGAGTGAAAAAAAAAATGGTTGAAAGAATTATAAAAAAACCAAGAGAACTTGGGAGAAGGGTGAGAGAGATATGAATGAAGAAGAACATAGAATGAAAACAAATGTCAAAGGAGCAGCACAGAAAAAATAAAGTTCACTCTCGTCTTTGCGTTTCATCAGTGGACATCATCAAAAATTGGGTGCCGCAATTTCACTATTGTTGGAAAGGTGAGAGTGACCAGACCCAATTCTCTCAACAACACACACACACACACACAAATTGTGCAAGTTAATAATTTCAACAATACCGTTGAATTATTATATTTGCAATCTGGTGTGAAAAGCAAGACGAAAGCCGCCAGAACGAAGAGTTTTTTTATACACAATCATTATCAACAATGTATTCTCAAATGCTAAGTTCTACTCAACCACCGCAAGGAATGACGGGTACTTTTGATACTACACAAAATCCCATGATGCAACACCAGCAACCCATGGCTACGGCTGATGCAAACAGTAAGTTTTCCATATATTTAAAAAGTTTGCTTTTTTTTCATCAGTTAATTGTTACTTTGGATGACAACTGAAACACCCTTGTATCATGTACCCAGACACAATTTTAGCCAAGACCCCCCCCTATACCCTATAATTTTCTCTTGAAAAAATAAGGTATAAAACACACTGGATAAAATGGATACCTGCTGAGTACCATCCAAATTGGTTAAAAAATAACAGTAAGATTTGATAGCGTTTAAAATGTAGTCACTGATATATCAATAAGGAGACTTGATTCCCAGTAAATAAAGTCCCCGTTGGTTTATACTTCTTATGCCTCCCCAGTAGCACACAACGTCATTCCAACACTGTTTCAACCTCCAAATAACGTAACAATGTTCCATGACTGATGGATGAACATTATTAGTTTAGGTGCTGACCCGGGGGGGGGGGGCACGGACCTTGACGACCTCCCAGAGCTCGAAATGTGGACCCTGAAAGATACTAAATCGGGGAGCTGGATTTTATAATCGTTATACGAAGTATTTTGAGTAAACTTTTAACCTATATTTAGTATCATCTTAAGGTTTAAGGGCTAGAACCTTTGAATTTGAAGTAAAAGGAACAATATCAGATGCCTTTTTTCATAAGACCAGCCAATTTAGACATCTTCTTCTTAAATAAATTTTGAACAAAGAAAAAACAAAATAATTTTATAAATTGTAAAAAATTATGAATGCTCTATGTGGACCAAAATTTGTGGGAACGGAAAATTTAACAATTGGTCATTTAAATCAAGATCGGCTGTTCTCTTTACCATTACCAAAACCATCACCTAACGACGTTCAGCACAAAATATCAACATGGTCATGAGTAGCCTAGGCAACAAGTAAACAACTCCCAGAATAATGCAATTCAATTTGTTCCCTATGTTTAGAAAATTGTTTTTGTAAAAAGCTGACAGGGTTCTTTATTCTTAACATTTAGAGTAAAAGTTTAGAGCCATCATGAAAAACAGATGGATTTATACAAACATTCTCAGTGGGAAAAAAATCAGATTCATTAGCCTTAAAAAACAGTGTTAACATTATATCTAACTAGCCTTGATGTATAAGCAAGGAGAAAGAATAAAAACCGTTTTCATTAAAAATTGAATAAATTTTTATTCAGAATGTATCAATGCGGCTTTATGAATATTTTAAGCGAAAACATGGTAATCGCTAAACGCTTGAATATGTGTCAATGTTTCAACAAAGATTTTCATCATAGTGGACAAGGGAAAAAAATGATCAATCGGTAATGAAAAAAATATTGAAAATCTTATATTCAAGACCCTCCTTCAAAGAGACTCTAAAAAATATATGTTTATTCATAATACCCCTAGCAGGGGCTTTTGAAGTCAGATGTATAAAAATAAAATGAGAATTTTTCTTTTTCTTTTTTGTTTTATAAATTATAAATTACGACCAGCAACCACAGCTACTCTTATAGCTTAGAGCTTTGCTAAAATAAAAAGAATAAAAATTATCAATTTTCTCGTTCTACTATTGTTTTTTTTCAAATTTCATACACAATAGATCCTATTGTTTATCTACCGATATACATAATACCACCAACCTTTTATTTCTGTTTAAAAAAAAGTAGAAAAATCTTTGAAATGAAAAAGAAAATCACAGAAGAAATGGAATATTATGAAAAGATCTCAGTTTTTTTTTAGCCTGACAGGAATAGTATCTCTTGTGAAAAGTTAGAGAGAGATAAACATATTTATAATATTGGGCCAGGGGATATGTAAAGGGAAGCAAATGGATATGAACAACAAGGTATTGACTAAAAAAATGTAAATTTCTTTGAGCATTATACCCGGGTGAGGGGCTCAAGATAAGTGACCTACAGGGCGTGCGGCCTATGTTTTTAAAGGTTTGACAAAAGTCAGGTGTACTGTAAGGCTAAGGGTAGGAAATTTAGAAATTCTTTGCCAAAACTGGAGATAATGGTCGAAAGGTCAAATTTTTATCCGGACGTTCGGTAGTCTCGAGATCGAGTATCCCTCTGGGTGCGATAAAACGAATTATCGTATTAAATGGGATCTTAGAAGCAGCGTGACCACCAGAAAGTCATCTAATTCACAAACAAAAAACTTTGTCGATTTATTTTTGGTCATTTTTGCGACCCTCGGTTTATTGGGCATAGCTCGAAACCACCAGCTTGCCCTGCCTTGGTTGTTTTCGAAAGCTGCAACCAAATGGCTTTCCAGTGATATTAAAAGAATTGCCTGAACCTTATACTTTGACCATAATCTGCCTTTGAATTTTAGTGGTGGCTAAAGGTTAAAAAGAATTGTAAGAAATAGCTGGTAGAATGCTATATTTATGAAAAATAATTCAATTTTTTTTTCCCTTTTATTCTTTCTAGACTTATTTGGTGCCATCCCAAATGACATTTATATGACGGATCACCTTTATTCCCTCAACTCAAATTGGCCATTACGAGTTCCCGATCAACAACAACACCATCAACATCAACATCAATCAACACAACAAGTGATGACCCATCATCACCATCACCATCATCATCATCCACATACACAACATCTCAACCCACTAGATGCAGTCACACAACAACAACACGTGGTAGAAGATCCACATTGTTTACAAGAATCTGGTAATTTAGAAACACTCCTGGCAGCAGCTCAGCTCCTCAAACTACAAGAAAGCGGCAAAAACAAATTCCCCAAAAACATCACTAATTTAGCAAACACTAACGAAGTCACCAACACTGACTTTGATAAATGGAGTCAACAACAACTCCTCAATTTACCAAGTCCAACCGAATCTGAACATTCCTTAAACTCATTAGAAGACCCCTCTAATTCTCTATACCCGGCAAAATATCAATGCCAACAATGCCATAAAGTGTTCAAAACCAAGTACACACTCACCATACATTTACGTATGCCTGACCACACTAAAAACAGACCGTTTGTATGTAGTGTGTGTGGCAAAGGATTCCGTCTCTCAAGCACCCTTTGTAGGCACAAAATAATTCACACGGCTGAAAAACCACATAAATGCGAGTACTGCAGCAAAGCATTCAATAGATCTTCAACGCTTAAAACGCACATGAAGATCCACAGTAACGAAAAAGACTTTGTATGTAAAATCTGTCATAAAGGATTCCACCAGAAGGGGAACCTGCGAAATCATATGTTGGTTCACACGGGCGAAAAGCCACACACTTGCAATGAGTGCGGCAAGCAATTTAGTAAACTTTCCAATTTGAAATTTCATTTGCAATCACATAGTAACAGCAGCAGATGATTGAAAAGATCCTTGGATTTAAAATAAGGGTCCACACATTTGCAACGAGAGGAATATATGAAAAAGATAAGATGGAAGAATGTTTTAATGATCATAATACACCAATATGAAACCCTTTGACCAAGGCAGGCCTTGGTTGTTTACAATGAACGAATGGTTTACAACTTTATAAAACTTTTACGAGTATTTAGTTACTAGAAGCACCTTTCGCCCCTTACGCCCTTCTTTTAAAACAACTTTATGGAAAACTTGTAATCCAAATACATGTTTTTGGAGATTGTTGACCTGCCAATTTGAGACCACTCAAGTTTTTCGTAGTATAGTCTCTTAGCCGAGTTTGGAGAACGGAGAATCGAGAAAATTTGTCTCTTCTATTCAAGCGACTTTCAGAGACTTTCGTACTAAAGAACGACTTGGTCACAACTTATAAGAAAAATTATATGTTTGTTTGCATTTGAATCCACCATCGCTGCGGTTGTTTGTTTCGTACCTCCTTTGTTTTTTCATACCTCTTCAGGAATCACACCAAATTTTTCTATGACTTTTTTATGCAACATTATTTATTGAAAAAAAATGAACACTGTAAATAATTATTTTCTAGGTATTAATATTGTTACTGTTTTCAGGCTTTGATTTTTTCACATTAATTCACATTAACTAAGAAAATGAAATGAAAAAAATTTAATTCATTAAAATGAGCAACAATAAGAGATTGTGGACCTGGCAATTTGAGACCGAAATACTCTATCTAAATGCACAGTCGGATGTCGAAGGTACTCACAAATTTTGACGGAGAGTTTTATCTCTATAAATAAGGGATTGTGAACTATCGTAATTTCGCCTTTGAATGTTATAATTTTAAGAATTATTCTATGTCTCTCTAACGAGTTTGTAAAAAGAAAGGAGCCCAACATTTATAATACAGCACTAATTTTTTGCAATTATTTATTTTGATGAAAAATGAAAAACAATATACACAGATAAGAAAAATAAAGAAATTTGTTTTGGCTACGTAATTCTAAAACCCCCGCGCATAAAGCTCTCATATCACGCTAGCCTGTGTCCCAAACTCGCACAGCGGGACGATTTTCAAAATAATCTTATCGTGTGTGGGTTTGTAACCTTTAGACGATTTTCTTGTGTTCAAGCTAAAAATAGTTAATTTATTTTATAAAACAACGAATGTCCCAAGAGAATTGACTTGGCTTTCTTTCCAGATAACAATAAAAAAACGCACTCAACGTAAAGTCTTTTTGAAAACACGCTTGCACACAAATCTATCTAAACATAACAAACCCTACTATCGTCAGCTACATAAAGAAGTAGGGTTTGGTACAGGCTAATATCACACTGACTGGAATATAACCTTAATGAAGAGAACTTCGGCGAGGCGGAGAAAAGCGACATAAACATTTTTGGCAAAATAACTATTATTCTTTTACCTAATGTGAAAATTTAACCGAACAGAATAATGCATGAGTGAAAATTCGTGTAGTTTTACGAAGCAGTTTACAATCACAGACAAAAACAGGCTCGGATACAGAGGTAGGCTATAACCAATAGAGTGTACTAATTATTCTTTTACCTTTTATGGAATCATTATTACTCTACTAAAATATGCGACCCTGATAAAGGTTGTAGGCTTTTTAAAATAGCAGAAAATCGCAAAAGTGGTCTGTTGGTAGCAATAGCTGACCTTATTGCCCCGCAGGGGCTTTTGTTGCTTTGTAGCCGACTTATTTGCCAGAAATGAATTCATGTTGTTTCGAGGTTTTGATGTTTTGTTTCTTCCGATACCGCACGGGCCGAGCGTCCCGCGTTATGATTATGTAGAACTTTCACTTTCGGTTTTGAAAAGAAGCAAATATTCGCTCGTATTATAAAAATGTGTACATACTTTTTTTGAAGAATGATACTTTAGTAAACAAGTATTACTTATTTTCTCTTTTTCTCCATCTTAGATGTTTTTTAATTAACCTTATGCGACAAAATGATAGTTGTTTTAAGACGTGTAAGATATGGAGTACATTTCTACTTGATGCTAGATAGTGCTTAGTCTCACAGTCATCGATCAGGCTGACTTATGATTAACTAACGTAGCTTCGTCGGGGCATTCCTAGCGACAGCTACTTGCTAGCATTTACATCAACCTTGAAGGAAGTAGCACGTTTTTTCTAAAGTTAACAATGCTGGACTAAAGGTCCGTAGACTTTTAGAAATGAGCTTTTTCCTTCAAAGTTGATGTAAATAAGGTCAATTATTGCTACCAGATGCAAGCAAACCACTTTCAAAACCAATGAGTGGGGTTAAGAGGGAAGTTATACTGTGTGTTTGCTAATTTTAGTCTACAACGTTTTGACCGAAGTTGCATCTACAGGCCTTTTGACCACGAATGTAGTATAGAGAGAAACTCAGAGAAGAAAATTATTAAAAAAACGGTAAATCTATGTATCTGAGGTTTCAAGCCATAGACAGCGGTTAGAGAAAAAAACAGCGGTGGTAAAGTTTGGAACCCCCATTTTTTCTGAAAGATTTTCTCGTCTCCTTTTTTTCGTTTTTTTGGAGTTTTTTGCTCTCATTTCCCGTTTATTTTAGTTTAGACTCTTATCTCAGACTATAAACTAGTCTACTCCGACATCGTTTTAACGCCTAAATAGCGTTCTGACGTTAACACCGGGGGGGGGATACTTAGGCTAAAAAGGGTACGGAGAATGTGCCGCTGGTCAGGGTGCCCTTTTGGCTTTCGAAAATCCCTGGGAGGGTCGCAAGAACACGTAAATTGAAAATTCCTCCCTCTATGGAAATTTTGGGCAAAATTTAAAAGATTTTCCGAAAGTTTTAACATCGCGAATAATTTCTAGTAGTAAGGCTTTTAGGGATGGGCTAAACATACCCTCATCTACGCCTTTAGTGTCCCCAGAGCCAGAGGCCTAAAAGGTACCAACATAAATTGAATGATAGGCAATAAATTTGAGAATTTTGATAGATAGTATACTTTTAAAAGTAAGATGGGAAGAGATATATTAGAAATAAATACAGTGTTATTTCCCGGGGGGGGGGGGGTTTACTTGGGCAAAAATAAGTGTTGGGTATGTCCGAACCTTACGGGCTGATTTTCAACCTTACCAAGTCTCTCTAACGGTCCCAAAAAACAGACAAATTTTTGAAAAATTTAACCAAAGTGTCACTTTAACAATAGAAATTTTTATGGAAATATATTTGAAATTGGACGCAAAATTTTCCAAAAAGTCTCTCTAACTGTCACTATTTTGGCAAAAATTAGTCTCTCTAAGGATCGGGTCGTCATTCCTCAACCCTAGTACACCCTCCCCTCCCGGGTGTTATTGTTTCGATAAATTCCGATAAATTCCTAGATATAAATACTAGGAACGGTTAATGTTAACATATGACATCGTTTAATACTCTAAAAATATCAAATATCCAAGAAATATTCCACAGTATGTTACCACCTACTGGTGGACGAAATTTTTTTTTTTGTTTAACGAGATGGCTTCTTCAGGTAATTACCATCATATAGACAAGCATTTTCATACTCATTAAATTCCAAACCAGCTGGACAAGCAATACATCCGACAGTGACTCCATTCCAACAGGCAATAAAATGATGACTTTCAACAGGGTCTACAATATTGCCAGTAAAACCTGGCCCACGGCTTGGGCATAGATCAGGACATTGGAAGGTAGTGGCAGGTGTCCAAGGTTTCGTGGTCACACATCGATCATGTTTGTTGTACAAGCATTGATTACATTGTTGGCTGAATTCCAAAGTAGTCGGGAAACATCCTTGACAGTAAGCCTGTCCACCAGAACATTGGAGAAAATAGTTGGCATTATATTTGCCGTCATAGTAATATTCGTAATTTCCATCCGCTTTCCCGCTACATAAATATCCGGGACATGCGACTGGTGGGATGGTCTTTCCAGTGATTGGTGGGTTGGTGATTGCCATGACAGCTATGAATAAAAACAGTTAGTTAAAATCTGTTTATTCCTTTCTGAAATTACGGTAAACCCACTGATATGTACCTTATTCCACTGGATTGGTCTTCGCACTGTTTTTGAATATGAATTCGGTTTTACAGCGAGTCAGGCCATAGTGTTGTTTTCTATTTTTACCAGAGGAATATCCTGCAGAAATCCGAAACAACATGGCGGGTTTTCGTCAAAACTGAACACACCTTTTCACGGGAATCCATAAAAAGACAACCTAGCCTGTCCAGTGTATTATAGAGGTCAGTGGGTAAACCTTTATAGAACACTGTTCAACACCCATTTTTGCAACCGTGGATATTCTTAGTTAGCATTTCTTCAACAACCTTCAATATCGGATACAGAGGTAGGTTTTTTTTATTCAAAGAGAGTGATTAGTTACCATAAAAAAAACAATAGGATAATTACTGCACTCTCCTCCATTGTTTATAGCCTACCTCTGTATCCGGGCTTGAACATTGGGCTCACTACCTAACTTCCCTCACATGACCTCACATGAGTTGACCCGGGTGAAGGTAAACCACTGTAAGTGGGAGCCGAGTCCGGACTCCGGTACAGGATTCAAAATTGATGACCACTGTACCACGACGTCTAATTCTAACACATTCTAACCTGTAAAAGCTGAAGCGATTATGATTAGCGTCTTCATTCTTCGTTCGTTGATGATCTTCAAAGTCTGGCGAAAGTTAAACTGTCGTAGAAAAGTGAAGCTGTTTCCAATGGATCAGTTGTTAGATGGTTTTATTGAATGATTCTAAAATCTAACTTCGAAGCCTTTTTTATACTCTATTTCAAAGATGACGTCATTTCCACCTTGCATGATTCAAATAAATAATTACGTGTTTTGAAAATGAATCTAGCCTTTGTTTTATTAGCTGCATTTTCAAATATCAAACATTTCGGAAAAAGAAAACAATTCCATATCGTCATTTTTTCATTGTCCTTAAGTGTTTATTTTGGTAAATGAATTCAAAAATAAACTGAGGTATGGAATGTTCCTTTAACGGCCAAACAACATGGTTCTTTCAATGTCGGAACGCTACTTGGACGTTGAAACGATATTGGAATAACATTGTGTGCTGGCTAGATTCAAACTTTCCGTTGGATGCTCATCAAATCATCAAATGATAATAAAAGGTACCCACGTGCTATTCTTCTTAAATTTAACCTTAACATCCTCCATCGCATAAAAGGTCCTCAGATTTGTTATGAAATATCGAGCTTTATTCTTAAAAGCCAATATCATAGGTTTTTCTAAATAAAGTTCCACTTTTTCATACCAAAAAAATAACAAAATATCGGAAGCCATTAAGCGATCTCATTAACCAGAAGGAAGGAAGGTCAGTGTAGAGAATAGCAATTGCGTGGCAATTTTTGATAAATCGAAAAAAAACGAAGAAGAGATAAGTGACGTTTGTCGAATGAAAGCTCTGTTTCATAATAACAAGTTCTTAGTTGTTTAAAAAACAGAAAAATTATTGAAACAGAAAATTATTGAGACACATTTCATTATCCTTAAAAGTATATAATTTGAAAACTCAAAATCTATATCACTATTCGTACGTATCTGAAGTCTTTTACTGAATTATTTTCTACTAGCAGTCTTCGACCTCGATAAAGTTTTCAACTTCTTCTAAGTTTGTTCAGCTCCGACAAGTTCTTCTTTTTTCAATTTCAACAAGCTTGTACAATAACAAAAAAGAGATTGTTAAAATTTGGCCGAGTTTCAAGTGCGAATTTTTGATCAGACTTCATGGCTGTAGCGTGGCTGGAGCGTGGAGGATTGCTAGATTTGATGTATAGGATAGAATATCCTTCTTCACTCGGAAAGGCTCATATAAAGTAGGACAACTCGGTAAAAAATCCCTCGTTTTCATTGGATGAACTTAACGTTTCTTTTGTGAATTTATGAAAGAAAAGCATGCTTTTTGCATCCGACCCGACAAAGAGAGCTCTGTCATTTCGTAACCTCTTTTTACAAGCCCTGGTCTTTCTGGAATCTATTCGATCTTATCAAGATTCTCCAGACCTTTAAGGTTATCCTCAAGTGGTGAAATGATGGATGAGGTGCTTTTGGATACAACGTGTCATAGTAGTAAGTAAGTTAAATGGGGAGGCCTGTAAAGACTCCAATTTGACGTTCATGGCACGTTGTTTAGACGGGAAAATGACGTTCTGTGTTTACTGGGCAGTGTCGGTAGCGGCCGTATCCGATAGACCATAGACTGAGGTCATCTCTTCGCGCTAGACTACTGGATGGATTTAGACTGAATTGGAGTCAGCTCTCAGTGACTTACCGCACAATTCAGTTTACCTGTTTTATGCTACTTATTCGTTGAGTTAACGATAACCGGAATCGAACTTACAACCTTTCGATTGTGAAGCGATCACTATCCTTCTACTGAGCTAGTCTTGTATGCCCCAAATTTAAGATCGCATTTTAGGTGCAAGTGGCCTGGTGGAGTCGCAGATGTCAGAGAGGCGATTTTGTGCGGAAAGACTTAACCATAGAGGTCATCTCTTTGCGTAGAAAAAGAGAATTTCTATGGTACGGTAGTTTATTTTTGCATGCATCAAGGTTCAATCTTGGTAATTGACTTTGCCCCATGTGTCATTATAAGTTGCTTTGCCACAGAAAATTAAAGAAGCTTCTTAAAATTAATTATTGCCCCGCAGGGGCTTTTGTTGCTTCATGAAGCGGAGTTGCTCGCCAGAAAAATATTTACGTTTTGTTATGTT
>JAUJPO010053704.1:0-12048 GCA_032270745.1 Tiaropsis multicirrata
CTTTACCGCAGTCATCAGGAGACAGTAACCTCCTTTTTTAATAATCTTTCAACAGTCTTATCTGAAATGCCAGATATCGACTTAATTTTTGGGGATTTTAATATTGACCTTTTAAAAGGGGGCCCCCTTAAAAGAAAGCCCAGAAAAACAAAGGTCTTTTACAATGCCTTGCAGGTTTTCATCAACTTGTTAATTCTCCCACACATGTCGATGGAGGCTCTATTGATCATATTTTTGTTCGTAATCCATTTGATGCAAGCACTGATGGCCTTAGATTTTGTACATGTCTTTCAGATCATGATGTTTTAAAAATAGAGATAAGTTAATAAGTTACTTTTGCTCCAGCTGAGTCCAGGACTTTCAACAAGTTTGTAAAATTAATAGTTGTTTGGGGTTAGAGGGCGGATGAGTGTACCTGTTTGGGGTCAGGCGACTCCAAACAATTTAGAGTATTTTAAATGGCATCAGTTGAATGAACCAAATAAATTAGCATGATACGGGTTTATACCAACCATATCACAAATTGAATCATTTGTCTAAGTCGCGAAACGATGCCATTTGAAATTGTATATGATAAAATTTTGATCATTTATAAATTAAAAGTAGGAGTTAATGTTTGATTTAATTTATTTCTTTTATTTTCTACAATAAAGTAAATGTTTTTTAGAATTATTTTTAAGAATTTGTAAATTATTTTTTAAATTATAAATTATTTTCTACAGAATTTATTTTTATTTAATCTAGTTATAGAAATTTTTTTTTGTGCAAAAAACACAGTTTTTTTAATATTTTTTAAAGAAATTTGTACTTGTACAGGCTGACATTTTCATCTATACTGCCTACATACCTATTTAGAATCTTTCCCTTTCTTGGTATACTATAGCACAAATTAGCGGTTGCAAATTAAAAATTCACCCATTTTTCAGTTTGAGATGTTCCTTTTAATCAGCCATCAATATTTTATTAAATAATTTATAGAATTGATGATTAAGATGGTGTTTCCTCACTTCAATGACCCACAGAATGAACAATAACGAAAAATATTTTATTAAACAGAACAATGAATAAATATGGACAAAGTGAATTATAATTGTTGTTGGTTGTTCATGGTAAATTTTATGAAAGCCTTTGTTATGAAACTTGGATCAAAATGTTCGCAAATCTGCTTCCAGTGTGTTACACTTACAACTAAAACATTCAGAAATTCAATCAATTCAATCTTATCAAGTATATCTTATAGTAAGCAATATTCTTTCTTTATTCTTCAAACATCGCTCTCTTTCAAAGGTTTTATGTTAAAAGGGTTCTTTTATGACAGGTTTATACTTTTCTATTGTCACATAACCTCTTCTATGCAACTCTTAAGGGAACTTTTATATCAAGGTTAAGCTAATGACCAAAATTTCTCTCTTCAGCATTTGGAACAAGGATGATTGTTTGGATATTATGTGAAAGCCTTTGTTATGGAACTTGGATCAAAAAGTATGTTCGCAAATCTGCTTCCAGTGTGTTACAACTTACTACTAAAACATTCAGATATTCAATCAATTCAATCTTATGAAATATACCACACATCTTATGATAGTAAGCAATATTCTTTCTTTATTCTTCAAACATTGTTCTGTTTCAAAGATTTTTATGTTAAAAGGACTCTTTTATGAAAGGCTTATTCTTTTCTATTGTCACATAACCTATTCTATGCAACGTTTGAGGGAACTTTCATATCAAGGCTAAGCAAATAACCAATTTATCTCATTTTGTTTTTCTCTCATCAGCATTTTGAACACCGATGATCATTTGAACATTACACAATCTCCTCACCCTCGATTTTACAAAAATTGGTATATCCTTCCTCGCAATAACGTGAATGGCAAAGAAATCTTGGTGATATTTAATTTAATGTCCAATTCATGCTACTGGAAAATTTCCGGGTTACAAAGTTATTCATTGTTCCTTGTGACATACAATCAAACTTTGTTTGTGGAATGTTTCATCTGGTTGGCTAGGTTTTATTGTCTTAGGTTGTATCTTATTTATTTGCTTTTTGACAATGACATACACATTGATAACGTCGTTGTTATCAGAACAATCAAAATATTATTTTAATTTTCATTTTTTTAAATAATTTACAAATAGAAATTAGCAAATTTATAATAGAATACAAGATCAATTTATTTTTAATTTTTTCTATACCATCTTGACTTCTTTTAATTAAAAATAATTTAAGCAATTAGCTTGTGAATCAATACATTTTAGTACATTCTCCTAGTTTTCCTCTATGCTTAAAATTAACTTGAAACCTTTAGTAAATCCTCTTTAGATTAATAGTTACAAGGCATTTTCGGCACATGCAGAAGAACTTTTCCGCATCTTTGTGGCTCTTGAGTATTCAAACCAGGTTCAATATCTTATTCTCTAGAAAGAGTACTATCGGCTAAAGTAAAAATTTGCAGGATTTCTCTCATATTATTATTCTCTCATTGGTTGTGCTACACAAATTCATTTACGAAAGATATTTAGTTTCGCATTGGGTATACTTTTGAAAGTGCGAATGTGAAAAGCTCAAAGTTATCTAAATTAAGGTCACAGAAAATCTAAAACTCTTAGCTTTTACCATGAAAAACGTTGAAAATCTGTTTAATGTTTTCAGCTTTTCATAAATAATAGAGCTTTCGGAACCTTTTTCCAATATTTCACAATTTTAATTAAAGCTGGAAAATGTTTTCATGCTTTTTGCCGAAAACCCGCCCTAGGAAAATGAAAGAAATTAGGTTAAAAACAGGCAAATTCGCGAAAATTAATCCCATTAAGGTAGTCTTGGCTAAATTCAATGTGCGCATTTTTGGGCGAAAATTTCTACCTTTAAGGTATTTAACACGGGGCATACGATATCAAGATCGAAGGTTTATTTATAAGAACTCGAGAAAAACCTAAAGAATTCCGCGAAAATTTATTCATTTACTAAAGAAAAAATAATAACATTTGTGTTTGTCTCTCATTTTCATCTGACGTTTAGGAAATATTTATCCGCATCTTTGCGGCTCTTGTTATTATTCATTCATTTATCAACATAAAAACAAGCAACACGCTAATCCGCGGGCGGTATTGAGGTGGATTTGATGGGGCGGCATATTTCTGACCGTACGGAAGAAGAATAATAACATGATGAAGAAAAAGGAGAACAGCCGTTTTAACAAATATTTTATTACATGAAAAAAAAACGCTTCTGAGTAGAGTATGATTAAAATACTTACTAGTATGCTTGGAAAAAAATGGTAAATCCTTTGAATTCACATTGCTATCAAACTGATTCGGAATCAATCCATTTATCCATAGCAGAGCCTAAAGAAAAGAATTTAACCGTCGAAGTAAATTTATTTCAACCATTTATCGGTAGCGCTATGACCCGACCTTCCAGAAAGTTGCGTCTTTTTTCAAAAGACAATACACGGGTTTCCTATTAGCAGAGTAATGTAAAAAAGTCACGAAATTGCATGTAAATAAACTCTGATTGACTGAGACACACGTGATTATATTATTTTTTAAATGACGCAATGATATTATCTCGTGTGTACGTCTCAGCCAATCAGAGTTTATTTACATGCAATTTTCGTGACTTTTTTACACGACTCTTGCTAATAGGAAACCCGTGTATTTCAAAATTCTGTCGTTCTAGACCCACGGCTTCCTCTCTAACTATCGTGTCAAGCCCCGAATGTAATGGTAAGTAGATATACTTTAAACCATATACTAAAGGCTTAAAGCCAATTTTCGGTTCAACAGTTCATTGAACTGTTTTAGGAATGCGATTTGCTGGTTTTATTAAATTCAAAACACAGAGATTTTATTCCAATATTCCAAGCATTGAAAATTTTCTGGTCTTTGCTTTTGCGGGTATAAAAAAAGGCATTGTATTGTTAACTCTAAACAACCAACTGACAGTGTTACACGCGTTATTGTTTTATTTTAATTGATTGACCCATCTCAAAACATTCTTGAACCGTAAGAAAGCTCTTTTCATACTACTTCTAAAAGCATTCGGTTTATATGCCTTAAAATGAAGTGGTCTTGAACTATGGCCAAATGACTAGAGTCCGGTAAAACTACCTTTTCAGAAAGTCGAATGGCGTCCTTTGCGCTCTAAAGGTTACTAATACCGTAGATTCTCCACCTGCTAAAAAGCCGAAAAGCCTGGACGCTTTACGAATCCCTCATCCATGACATCCATTACGTAATCTATTATACCGAAACATCCTGAAAATCAAGTGGTTTTGAGCTATGATCAATAGACTGAGGGTCGTAAATTCGCCATCCGCCAAATTAAATTCCTGCCAAATTAAACTTTTTGAAAATATGAACCCTTTAAAGGTGGTTTTTGCTTTTTTTTGTTGCTGTTTTTACGCCATTTAAAGGCGAAATATTTCAGCAACCGCCAAAATTAGTTCCTTTAAGGTATTTGGTCACAGTAATAAAAGAAAAACTTTGCTATTACTTTACCAAACAGATACAACATTTTAAACCAACCATTCACCACTCAAATATGTCAAAACAAAGTCTTTGGGTCTCTAGTACAATTAACTAAGACCTACCTTTTGGATAAAACCAGCCCTTGAACTTGGTGAAAATTGGATTTTGTTGATTTTTTCGAGAATTTCTTGAGTCACAGTAGCGTCACAGACAGGAATTTCAAAAGACCTAAACGACCTAGAAAAAAACAACAACATATCTTTCATATTTCTCCTCTGAGAGGACAGCAAATGTAAACTACTGTGTTTATAGGGGGGGTGGGGCTTTATATAGCAAATGTAAAAAACTGTGTTCAGGCCATCCTAAAAAAGATCACTGTTTCCGCGGCCGGGTGAAAAACCTTTTAGAGACGACCGGTGTAACCGTAGTCTGATTTGCAGACTTATACTAAAACCGTTGTACGTATGAGTCTGCTGAATTTGCGACTATTTAGCATCCTCTATAAGAAGCACGTTTCGTTAGAGGATGAGAGCAGCCGGAAATAATTACTCCCTCAGTTATAATTTCCCGGGAAAAAATTACTCCCCTTCAAATTGAAAATTTATTTGTTCTTATTAGTGGGGAGTGTTATTTTCCCAGTAAATTATGACTCCCTGATGAAGTTCGACTGTTTAAAAATGTATTCATAATCCATAAACTTTATTGTTGTGTTTGCTGTAAAAGAAAACCTCGTCATAAAATCATCTACAAGTTAAAGTGACCGAATGCTATCAAAGAATGCTATCCCCACTGTAACGATTTTTAATCTTCATTTTCCTGTTGAAATATTCTATATTCCAACCAAAACACCCGGCCAAGACAGTAGAAGTGAGTTGACTTCAATTATCTTAATAGTATAAATTTTCCTCTTTTATGGTTGTTCCAAAATTAAAGCATTGTTTTATCAAAAATTTAAAAGAAAAAATGCATCTTCATTTCCTCATATGGGTTTTAGCCCATGCCAATCTGAATATTCGAAATATACCGAAAGCCCCAAAGTTTCCATTTTGTTTTCGTTATTTATTCATGATATACAGGAAGAAAAATATTAGGAAACCAAACGTGATGCAAGTTTTTTGGTACACTATCAGGGGAGTAAAAATTTCCAGAAGGGAGTCATTATTTTTGCGTAATTTATACTCCCAGGAGTAAAAATTTCTTGGGAAAAGATTACTGGGGAGTAATATTTTACGGTGACACCTGTATAGATAATTTTAATTTACTTTTTGTTTTGTTTGGAATCAATCTCTTTCAGTTAAGCCGTCCTATCGCACTGTTCCGTTTTTTGGGATCAGTTTTTAAACATTCAAAACTAACCCCGCTTATGAGACTTTAGATAGCTATAATTGAGAAGAAAGAGAGCTTTTTTTTCAAAACGAGGCTGGTTTAGTTTACCGAGTAGACTTTATGCACAAAGTTTCAACTTAAAAGGTAGTCTTTTTCAGATCCATTGAAAAGTTGTCGCGGTTGCCTTTGCAACATCATAAGCCATAAAAAAAGTCCTACAGAGCACGTTCAACATGAAAGGCTATTGATGTTTATACAGGGTTTGGTGTATGCGACCATAATAATGGCTTGTCTACCAAAACTACCAAATATAGAAGCTGTCAAACCTTGATTTAGAAACACTTGATTTTATTTTAGAGAGTAGAGAATTAGAAAGGTATTGTCCGAATAAATATCAAAATTTAAAGAAAATGAAGGTCAGATGTTTTTACTAGTCTAATGTATCCCTAACCGCCCTAACCCTAACTGTCCAATTTTGAAAGATATGTTTATGTCTTAACTTTTTGTAATTCTGAATAAAGAAATTTTAAGTATGAGTCACCTTGAACCGGGCTTGATTCTAATCGTCTGAAAATCTTTGAATGATGACATTTTAAAAGAATTTTAAAGATTTTTTTGTCACAGAGCAAAAGTAAAACCTGTCATCCATGATATAATCTTTAAAAGAATCCAGACATAAAATCCTTATCAAAACAATCTTTCAACACTCGCTTAAATATTTTGAGTCAGAAAACCAATTTTCATAAAATTCTAATTTGATTGGCTAAGGTTATAGAATAGAAATCGTTATCGTGATTATCCAAAAAAGGCAAAGGGTATGAATATTTTCCAAGCACATTGACCACAAATATGCGATGTGATGACGTTAATAATACAAGTTTAATATTTTTTTAGTTTGAAGCTTTAGAAGTTCATAAAGGATGAGAAATTAACTGGAAAATGACTTCTCATTCAAATGTGTCTAGAGATGAGATTACACATACATACTTTTCTTTTTACTAAAATTTTTGGTGCTTTGAGTTTGACTTTCTTTGGTTTAACCCGTGTGGTTAGATAAATATGGAAAATTATGAACGCATTTTTCTTTTATCAGAGGGTTAATTTTAGTTTTTATTTTGAAAAAAGCTCAATTGTAATTTCAGACGTGCCGGCTGGATTGTTATTGTAAAATCTTTTACAGTCTCACCCTATTGCACTTGTTATTGATTGACTGAACAAATGGGAGTTAAAATTGCTGACAGGGAGTGTTACTTGTAGCTGCTAAATAAGGAATATGAACAAGAGAAATCCTAAGTCGATGTTTTCGAAAACCTTCCGAGCCACTGTTAAAAGTTTTGGCCTGTTAGGTTTCAGGAAGTTATAGAAGATATGTTCTTTTTAGTCTTATGCTTGCTTGGATTTAATGACTCATGATTGTATACAATTAATTGATTAAAATTTTGTTTTGCTGGGATTTTGAGGACTAGTTTTATTTAATTCTTAGAGAGCTTATCTATTCACTTGATCCGTAAATTGCCGACATCTGATCGCAAACTATCTACTTAGAACACATTAAAAAAACAACGTGATGGTTATACAGGGCTTTTCATTAGAAAACAATTTAGCTAAATTTAGTTTAGATCTGTCTTTGATGAATTCAGTAAGCTTTATCTGTAGGTTGAAATAGTAAGCGTTGGAAAGAATCTTTTGTCTGAAGCGAGAAGACGGTAACTCTGCGAACCAAAAAGGCTCAGACATGAGAAGAATCGACTTCTGGCTTTGAATAAAAAGTCTAGACCTAGACTTCATTGACAAATTAGCTTTTTCAATGACAACCTTTTGGTATGTATTTTAAAACAGTATTTAAAGTGCTTATAAAAAACATTGTGTAAAAGTATATATTGAAGTGATCTGTTAATTCTTAAATCAATTTGCTAACAGACACCCAGTTTATATACACACGGAGTAAAGGTTAATTGTTGACTCAGAAGGATCAAGGCTCAATCGCAATTATATCGTGATAGGTTGATTACAGTATTGCTCAGAGTTAAGTAGGGAATGAACTCGAATACACGGTAGACTAAACTACCAGGATAAATGTCTTTTGAGAGACTAAACTACCAGGCTAAATATCAGCCTGAAAAAATTTGAATTATTACATTGAAATAACTTTCTTTGACTATAATTACCAACTTTTAATATCTACTGTATTATAGAAATTTAAAAAGAATATACGTAGGGAAATATAAAGAAGAATGGATATATATGGTGATTTAAATGAAGAGAGATGGGAAAATAAAGGACACCCACCCCTTGATGTTTCTGCTGTAGGTACGTAATTTACTTTCCATCCCCGAACACCGAATTATACTCAATGACACCAACCTTTCCCCTGTGTATATAGATGAGGAAATTTATCTACCTACAAGGTGGCCCACAAAAAAGTAGTGTTTGATTGCCTCATGGAGCCGAAAAAAAGGGGGGGATTCCCTATGGGCACATTGGCAAATATTCTTCCCTGAGGAAAGGTATAATATTTTCTTGCTGTAAATACAGTCAATATAATCACGCACATGGGTGCCTCTATTATTATCTCCATAATGTATTTACAGAGGGATACACTCCATACATCGTATTCCAACGCCAAATTGTGGAAAACTCCAAAACAATGATATTATATTTGAAAACGGAACAAGGACGTCCATTACAAGTAAAACTTACAAACTTTAAACCGGACAGAAATCCAATGAAAGGTGTTCGAAATTGTCGTTTAAAATTACGTGAAAATGAAATCGTTGGTATTATGATGGATCGTGATTGGGTGGAAGCTAAATGATTTAATAAATTTTTTGTCCCATTTGTAACTTTCTCTCAACCGAGAAGTAATTTTTCTGTCATTGTTGTCACCTCTCAATCGAGAAGTGTCGCCTTTCCAGAAAAAAAATGTATCGCCTCCCCCCTGTTAAGGATGTCAATTTTTCTAAACAACCCTAACAGCCTCCTTGATATGCGTGCTGCAAATGTCGAATCTACCTGGATATCCTTGGTCTTAAAATTCTTACATCCTGGATGTCTTAGGGTATTAAAGACTCGATTAAAGATTTCAAACAGAGGGTGTTTTCTGGAAAAGCCCATTTCAATAAACTTATTTTTCTTTATACCGTACTGTAATTGTAGATGTAATTATTTCATTAAATTTTTGAGTAGTTTAATGTATAGAAAAATGTAATGAATGGCAAAACAAAAAAAAGGTAAAAGGCTATTCCAGGAATAAAAATTTCAACGGGGGTGAAGGCTTTTCCTCATAATCACACACCGGATACACAATATTTACCCCCTGGACATCACAAGTTTACCCCCGGACAGGCAACATGAAATAGTCCCTGCACAATATCTTTGTGGAACAGACCAAAGTCAGAAAGTTATTCGACTGTAAAAATATTTGAAATTGCATTACCTCGTGGTATTTCCTACAAACTAAATCAATAAATAAACTTTCAAAAAGTACAAAAAATATAAAATACAAATTATAAAAAATACATCTCCAGTTTTTGAACAGAACAGACATCTATTAGAAGTTTCTATACCAAAGACAAAATATGTAAGAAATATATCAAAGAAAATTTTTATTTCAGAAATAACTCTGTAAAGATCATTTGGTGAGAGTCTCGAGAATTTATTATTAGTCTCTATAGTTTCTAGGATTAATGTAATTCTTTTTTAATTAATAGAGCACCAGCCACTTTTTATCTGCTACGCTACAATTTGCAGTCCCTACAACTCTAGATTGGGTCAAAAGCCCTCTTAGAATAATATCTCACCCATCTTTGGAATGTTTGTTACTATTACTTTCCTCTTTTATGCTTTTATCAGAGTTTATACTTCGTTGCGTTGGAATCTCCATGGTTGAAACAAATCCAACTGAATGTGGGTACGTTGAATTATCTTCACTTTCATGTGCTCTCAATGCTGGTCGCTCAGCCTGTAAAGCAATAATGAATTGCTCAGTTTTAAGATACCAAATTTAAAAAAATGTTAAAACTTGAAAAGTGTGTCCAAGATATGACATGGTTTTATCCGGCTTTTTGAATACCCCATCATAGGGTAAAGCCCCCAACCCCCTAGATTCAACTCTCTCCACGAGTGTTCAATAAAACATGTGGCGCCCATAGTTTGAGTTTTTCAACGATTTCAAAGCGAAAAAAAACATTGAGGCTAAATCTATGATCCGGGCAAATTTCGCCTTGTACTAATGTGCAAAATCTCCATACATATGATGTAGCGAAAAAGCAATAACACTGGGATAAATCTTCCTTAAAATATATTAAGAATATTATGTAAATATTTGAGCCCCCATAAAGTTTGTTCGTCTAATAAATAACCTTATTCCACCCACTAAAATTTCAGGTGCTTTCTTGACCAGTGGTGTAAAACCATTATGAGCTTGCCATAAATGAACTGACTAACTGTAAGCAATTTATAAAACGTTTCCACTTACTCTGTTACAATTAATAGCCAAATTTTCTTTTTCCAACGAAGCTTCAAAAGCTAAATATGAAAATGAATATCAGCCACAATTAGATAAAAGACAATTACAAAATAATAGCCCCTCGAAGCCGAAGACCAGAAACTCATGTGTTTGCCAATGAAATCTATTGTAATGTCGTAACATGAAATACTGTAATACCGGGTGGTCCAGAAAAAACGCAACGAAAATATTATCATTGATTATGCAAAAAGTCGTCACCGCACAAATACCAAATTTAACATGCTAAATTCGAAGGCTATTGACATCAATTTTCTATAATTTTGTAGTGGTTGCGTCTCTGAACATTGTTTTACTGAATTTTAGATAAAGTCCGCCATTTTCCATTTGTTTGAAATTGACGTCAAAAGGTTTTCATCTAATTTCTGAGTGTTATCGTCCTCCGCGCTTTGGTTTTTGATCTGTAGCTTTCAAAGCTTTTCTTTTGATAAAATTAAAGTCTGTAATGTATTCTCTTTCTAATAAAGTCATTGCATTGCGAACTGACGTTTTATTTCATTGCATTCGGCACCCTAGAGCTGTTGCCACCTTAGGCTAAACTTTAATTAAAAAATGGCTCTTTTCTGAAGGAGATACGGCAGTGAATAAGGATGGTTAGGAACGAACAGTGATGTTTGATCGAGCGGTGTGTTTGGCAATATGAGAAAGATTTTATTCTTCAAGTACCCTTGAATCTTTAAAGCAATGGCAGAAGAAAGATATCCCGGCCGAGCAGGGCCGATCAGCAGTAAATGAAGTGAACAGTGACTGCAACGAAATGTTAAATTCATTGTCTATAATTGTGTAAATAAAAAAACCGTAGTTGAAAATAAAACTTAAACATTTCAAACCAGATTTCAATAGAAAACATAATTCATCAGTAAATTCGATTTGACGTCAATTTTTTTCATTTTTGTGAAAGCATAGGTGAAAGTCAGATTTCGATTGATGAATTAGAATTTTGATAACTTTCTAAATTTTTAAACTAACAACATAGAATTTTCCATATTGGTCACAAATACAACAAAGGAAATATGGTCCAAATTTTGTAAAAAGAGTCAACTGTTTCCAAGTTTAATGGCAAATTTAAAGTTCGTTGCGTTTTTTCCGGACCACCCGGTATTTTATACCATAGTTAAGTAAGTTAATCGGGCAGGCGTAGTGTCGGCGTAGTATCGGCGTAGTGGCCGTACAGTGAAGGAGTCTCTCCCTCTTTATAGTTCGACTCCGGTCATCATCCACTCAACGAATGAGTAGCACAAAATAGGTAAACTTAATTGAGCAGTAATCGACTTGGAGCTAGCTGATGGCGGCAGGTGTGGCGCTCCGCCTTAGTCTAAATACATCCAGAAGTACCTTTTAAGTTATCATCCTTCGATAAACCATTAAGTGACTGTTCGTCTCGCTTCGTTCGCTTCTTTCCACCATCTAGAAAATAATTCAAAATACTTTCATATGGTTGAATGTTCAGCAAACAAACCGCACTGAGTCAGTGTTTTAAAATATTTCATATGGTTGAATGTTCAGCAAACAAACCGCACTGAGTCAGTGTTTTAAAATATTTCAAGACCTAATTGTAATAATAAGTTTTATGGTTTGACTTGAGTTGAGTTGGAAGAATTGCAGTCAGTTTTATGGTTCACTTGAGTTGGAAGAATTGCAGTCAGTTTTAAAGGTTCACTTGAGTTGGAAGAATTGCAGTCAGTTTTAAAGGTTCACTTGAGTTGGAAGAATTGCAGTCAGTTTTAAAG
>JAUJPO010053715.1:0-14682 GCA_032270745.1 Tiaropsis multicirrata
AGGTTTATGATTGACTGCTCCAAACTTTGAAAGGTCATTACTTTAAGTAGGATAACGCTATAAGGTTCATTTAAAAAAGAATGGAATCTTCAACCATTCCTTTCTCCAATACAGCCAATAGATGTAGCAAAGCATAACCTGCTCTCTCAAATTTGATTTTAAAAAACTCTCCAAAATTTCACGTTTTTGCCAAAAGTGTAAAAAAACACTATCTTTTACTTTTTTTTCGTCGGACTAAATTATTTCGTCACCTTTTGTCAGACATTTTTTTGTTCGATAAGGTACACTAACAAAACGAAAAAAACGACACGTAAACGAGCGAACAGAAAAACAAAAACAAAAACTATAAAAGTAGCGCGCTTTCTTAACCGTTCCAGCTTGTCCAAATCTCATGCTTTCAGCAAGAAGCATCATTTGAAGTTTAAAATTTCCATAAAAGAAATTGTTGAAAATATTGTCATGTCTAAAACCCCGTTAATTAATTCCAGGCCACTGTATTGTTCATTATTTTCAAACAAATGTACCAGTGAATTTTTGAAGACTGCTTAACGTCAAACGTCAATAATTCTTAAATAGTTTATTTACACGCCAAGTAATAACAAGACTAGGCTATCTTTCATCAAGAGAACACCAGAGGCGGTTACTGAAAGTACTCAGGGCTTTTGACGGAGAGTGTTGATTTCCATATAAGGAATATGGAGGCAAGAAAAAGTTTTAAGTGCCTTCTGTACCCGACACTGATTACGTCTTATGATTAAAATCAGAAAAAAATATCTTACTTCCATATAAGGAAAATTCAGAAGGGCTTAAAAACTTGGTGATGTCAGCTTAATTAATAATATTACACTTTGATGATGATATGCATACAAAAATGTCAGACATTAAGGAGATAAAATCAGCTAATCAAGAAAGGCCTCTTTATCTTTGTCGAGTTCGAAAGCGCACTATAGGGCTTTGACATGTAAGAACATATGATAACAGGGTTTTTTTAAGTAAGAACATATCAACCTCGTTTTAAGTTAAATGTAAGACAAGACAGATCATTATATCATGAAACGCCCTACGCGACGCCTAAAAGGGTGACCCTGAAGAAGTCCTACAAGAAAGAGGAGACTCTCTTGACAGTGGTGCGGCTTCAAATCAATCCTTTTTCAACTCTATTAGCTAGAAAACAGAATCTAGTGTAACTGAATCAAGTTTCTTGTATTTTCAAAAAACGGTGAAAATCTAAATTTCGAAATCTTTTGTGTTGAAAGTGAATATGACTAGAACTAATAAAATACTTTCATCGACTCAGGCCAAAAATCAAGATTTCAAGCTAAAGAAAGCCCATGTCAGATTTATTCAATTCTAAATTACATTTTTATCGATATGATTCTTGTTGTGCCCTAATATGTAATAAACCTTGCCCCAATTTGTTTTAAAAAAGCTGCCCCGATTCGTAATAACACATTGCCCCCAATTTGTAATAAAAAAGCTGCCCCAATTTGTAATAATTTTCCAAGTAAAGAAGCGAGGGAAGGATTAGCGATTCGTTGTGGGTGATTCGGTGCGAGCTCGACCTTTAATTTATTCAAAAACTCCACAAAAATATTTTGGCGCCACTTTCCATCCGACGTTAAAAACTTCAATTGTGTGGATTTCGGTGTTTTGAAATAAAACGTGAAAAGAATTTTTTTTAAAGCCAAAAGTAAATATTTTCAAGAAATGAAAAAATACTCCTAGGTATTGGCCTGAGAAACATGTGTACCAAATTTCAGACAAACTCTTGGGCCATCCAGACTTCTCCAAAGTTTAGCCTCGTTTTTGCGCAAAATCTCGTAACTCAGGACCCAAAAATAAATATTTTCAAAACATGAAAAAGATTGCCCCAGTTATTTGTCTAAGGATCGTTCCCAAGGAACAAGTGTACCAGATTTCAGAAAAATTCGACAAACTTTAGGCCCTCCATGTTGCCCCAAAAAGCCTTCATCTATTTTATTACAAATTGGGGCAACGCATTATTACAAATTGGGGCAGCTTTTTTACTACTACAAATTGGGGCAACATGTTATTACAAATTGGGGCAGCTTTTTTATAACAAATTGGGGCAAGGTTTATTACAAATTGGGGTAGGTATTACAAATTGAGGCAAAGTTTATTACAAATTAGGGCAGGTATTACAAATTGGGAAGGTATTACAAATTGGGGCAATTTATTACAAATTAGGGCACGACACCCTTAGCTATTTGTTAACCACGTTTTAGAAAAGAAGGGGAGTCTTTATAAACTAAAGGGAATCATGATTTCCTAGGAAATTTCTACTCTAGGGGAGTTAATATTTCCTAGTTTATTTTAACTGGGGGAGTTAAAATAAACTGTTACACCGGTATTTTTAACGTAGAAATCTATGTTTTCTGTTGTCTATGGTTTCAATAAAGAATGAGGAACGGAAGAAAAAAAAGAAACATTTTAAACATGAGATTAGACTTAGAGCGGTATTCTTAAGATTGACGGTTTTTCTTAAGTCTTTAAGATGTAAATAAGGTGGTGATATGTCTGATAAGTAAAATTAAGTTAAAAAGGTTATCAGCTTATAACGAAAAAAAAGAGAGAGAAATGAGTCAAGCTTTTGAACAGAAATCTGATTAATTCTTTTCAATTACTTCATACCTAGTTTTGAGTGATGCAGTTTGAAATTAATATGAATTTCAAAAGAAAATATTATACGTCATTTTTGTCCGACAATTATTTGTCGTCCCATACCTTACGTCATTTTTTGGACAGGATACAAAAATTGGACATAGTAACCGATCAATCACTCACTAAGCTTAACAAAAAAGTAAACACGTGGGTATAGCTAATATTTTAGTCAAGAAAAGCTAAGTAAAAATCCTTGGAAACAAATTTTAAAACAACAATCCCAGCGGGTACGGACCAAGACAAAAAATGGTTAGCCCCGGAGTTAAACCGTGCACCATTCACTTTGATACAGGACTTGAAATAACGATGTTAACACATGGTCGAACAAAAATGTGCGGTAGAATTTGATTTAGGTTGGTAAAGTTACATGTCCGAGTGTGCTTGTTGGGCTTTTCCAGAAAAAGTCCGTATCCCCCCTGATTATGTTGAGGATATAGGATATCCAGGGTCCGAAATTTTCAATATCCTAGGATATCCAGGGGGTAAGAATTTGAGGACCAAGGATATCCAGGGGGGTTCGAAATTTTCGGCACGGATATCCAGGGGGGGGTTGATGTTAAGAAAAGTCGACATCCTCAACAATAGGAATACGGTTTTTTTCTGGCAAAGCCCATTAACACACATTCAAAATAATGGGGATCTCAATCCAGTGGATGAAGATAGAGATCAGTGATAAGATCTTTCGAATCAGAACTAAAACTTCTTCCCTCTCTTTCTTTAGAAATCTCACGTTCGCGGCAAAGTCGGACCAATATTAAGTCACTTTGGCCCGATTAAGCTTTGTCCGATAAAATATTTCAGATGGCGGTTTTGTCCGAAAAAAAGTCATATTTTAAAATCACTTCTTGTTGTTTTTCTTCAGGAAGATTTCGCCCTTCAACGCGCCGCGTGAGATGCCGTTCGATCTTGAAGATTCCATATTGCTGTGGCTCAATAAGATGAACAGTCACAACACGTTACATCACTTACGAAAGAAATCGGTAGCCCGTGACCCAGACACGGCGAAAATACGTATACGTAAGAATCAAGTGGTCGAAGCTAGAGTGTTACCGCAGACTGAGTCGCTGGCGAACGCGTTGAATAATGGAGTATCTTTGTTGTCACTGGTGTTGTATTATTTCGACGATGCTTTGGAAGTGGAAGGTAGGTTTTTAACAGCGTTTCAATGTCCAAATAAAGTTATTTTGTTGAAGCAATGTTGTTTTGAAGTTAATCTAGCGTTCCGGGCCCACTGGAATCGCTATTAATTTTGGAGACACGTTTTTTATAAGAACGAACCGTATAAGAACATAATACTTCAAAATCCAAAAAGTTAAGAATATTTTAAGCCTTCCGAGAAAATTGTTTGAAAGAACAGCTAAAATGGCTCTTTTTTTGGTAAATATAAGAACATATTAAGAATATTTTAAGAATTAAATTTAAGAACAAAGTTAAGAACACCCGAATACTTCCTTCGATCACATTGTCCTAATATTAAAACCTGTATCGGGAAAGAGAAAGGTATAAATTGGAAATGATCGCTTTATTATGAAACCCCTCTTATTACTTTCACTTTTGTTCGTTTAGATATCAAGTTCTTGGGAACGTTATCCGACGACGAACGCTTTAGTAATATCGAGTTATTCAGAAGTCTTTGCGCTCGACATATCTGCACGTCGGTATTCGCTCTGCGGATAGAAGATTTCTTCATGGTCAACGAATGTATGAAACCGAATTTCATTGCGCTGTTATGTGAAATTTTATCGATCTGTGAAAAAGTAAAAAACGGAAATGGTATAACAAGTGGAGGAAAAGAAGACGTGACCAATCGGAATGTAGACAACGATGTTGCTACGCAACCTACTATGGTAAAAACGATGGAACCGAGTTCAGCGGCAAAACATAAAATGGCGCATCAGCCGTTACTTTCAAAGCGTTCGAAAAAGCAATTAGCAAAATTGGAATCCGTTTTTAAAGAGGATGAAAAATCGAGTAAGTAACACTGTCTGTCTGTCTGTCTGTCTGTCTGTCTGTCTGTCTGTCTGAATGTCAGGACGTATGAATGTTTATGTGGAAGATTATCAAAGATTTAGAGAATATTTTGATATAAAATAAATGTCTTTTTAAACATTCTTTCCTTCAAGAATCTTGTCCTCTTTTGGAACTGGCTTTTTGACTGATAATTTCTTTATTTAACAAACTTGATATGGTGGTTTTTTTTGTTTTTTGTAAGGCTTTTATGAGAGAAAACAACTAAAAAAGTCACACAAAAAGTCAATAGGAATCACAATCTAAACCTGGAAAATCATTTGAATATATTTTCACAAAGAGAAAATTCTTATTTACCCTCCAATCCAATTAGTATAAACAACTTAAGGGTAAAAACATATAAAACATTCATATTGTCCAGAAAAAGGAGAATCTTCTGCAAATGGAAGTATATTTTTCAAGAAATTCAGCCAGATTGATAGAGAATTTGTTTCGCAATTGTTTTCATTTTCATTTTCAAGAACTTCAAGTGGACGATTTCGAGATGAAAGAATCATACACAATAGGAGAAACACATCCAAACAAAGCGAATGGAGACACAAATCCACCCAGTGCTCCACAGGCCTGGAACGAACCTACCAAGACCAAGAAAGAAAAAATATCTCTCGCTTTCAAGTAAGTCATTCACCAAGTAGTCACGGGACGTTGTTCTAACGTCCAAACAACATTGTTTCAACATCAGAACGTTATTTGGACGTTGAATTAATATTTGAAGCGACGTTATTTGCCTGCAGGGGCAGTTACCTCCGCCCTTTTTCGCTTCAGGTAATATTTTTTCTTTATGTTACACATTACGTATATAATTGCATGAGCAAGCATTTAGGCAAATTTTTAGTTTGGACGAAATTTTTCGTCTGAAAAAAAATTTCGTCGGACGTGTTTTTAGTCGGACAAAATTAATCGCCGGATATAATTTTCGTCACCTCCAAAAAATTTCGTCACTTTTGTCCGACATTTTTTTGTTGTCCGATAAGGTATTACTCATCCAGCAGATACCTTTTTACGGGAAATTATGGGCAAAACAGACAATAACCACAGATTATATCAACGAACGATGGATGTGAGATATACTCTCTGGCACAGAGTAATTTTATCTTTGTCTAATCTTATCTTATCATTCCATTCCGTTTGTATATCAATGTTAACCAAATGGATTTTGTTTTGACGTTTTTGACGTTAAAAAAACATCTTTTGGTCGTCAAAATGACGTCCCATTCTCACTGGGCCCCTTGTCTTTTGTCTTAGTGTAAAGCCTTTTTGTATTCTTCACTTAAAACAGGCCACCAGAAATGAACAGTAATCAAAGACCAACAATCAAAGGAATGCACCATCATTCAGCTGAGCACGGTAAGTTGTGTTGTGACCTTCATTTGAGACTATGTCGTTAGTAAAAAAGGCTCTAAAAATCGCTTGAATAAAAGAGAAATTTTTTTGTCGCGATGCTTCGTTCTCCAAACTCGTTTATAAGACTTTACTACGGAAGACTTAAGTGGTCTCAATTAGGCATTTCCACAACCTCTCAGAGATCACGTTTTGTAATTCGATCATTCGTTTTGACAGCTTTGAAATTCCAAGTTAAGGGGGAACCTCATAGGACTTTGAATAAAATGCACTGACTGGTCCCTGACTTTTTTTCTCGTGGAAATTTTTTAAGAAAAGAAGTTTTAGAAAAGAAAAAAAACTGTGCATTTAACCTTGTCATTTTTATTTGAATCTGAAAATTGTATATCTTCAATGGAAATCATTTTATTTTAGCTACACATAGCTTGGAAGAAACCTCTAAAACAACAAAACAACACCCGATGACGTCATATACATCCTCGTCTCAACCAGCCTCGAACATTCGATTAGCCTGGGATGACGAGCCTCGGCAAATAACACAGCCTAGGCCATCAAAAGACCACCCAGTATTAAGCCCTACACACACTAGCTTGAAATCAGTATACCAGCTAACCTGTGAACCTGATCTTTCGTCCATTGAAATACCAAGTGAACCTGCACTTGAACAAACAAAATCATTGCTGCCCATAGACCGTCAAGATCAAGATGAAGATGTGTTATCGACCATCACTGAGACTAGCGAACCGGAAACTCCTTTACTGGCCAGCATCGATTCAAATCTCACTCCAGAATCTTCTCCTCTTTCGAAAGAATCTACTGACTTGTTCTCTACAACTCAACAAGAAAATTCACCTTCTATAAAGAACTCTACTGAAGTCATTTTTCCACAAAAAGCTGAACAAGACATTGGAATTAAAGACTCTTTCAAGGTGCAAATTGAAAGCAGACCAACGAACGCATCGTCTCAAATCTTCGAAGATACAGGGATAACTCCACGCCACGAAAGACAGTTGCTGAACGCCTCTTCGAACCGCGTCGATACTAGCGCCTCAGTTACTAGGCAATATTTAGAAGCAAACGTTTGTACGCTACCTATCACTAATCAAGATGATGTGGCAGCCAGCTACACTGTCCAAGAATCGTGTACCGTGGAGAACGCTATAGCCCACGGTATACCGGTAATAGATTCTAATCGTGAGTCAAATCACAAGTTAGGTTATTTCGATTTGAATTCATCTCAAGAGATAAGTGGTATGGAAATGGAACACAAAGATACCTCCAAAACGAATTTGTTGGATAATTTTGTGTTGCGAGAAAGCACTGAAGTTTTGGACGATTTCTTGCATAGAACAAATGACAATGACGCGAACAAGAATATTGAGAGTGTTCGACAGACCATGGCCAATGAACGAACGTCAATGGTACAGACTATTCAACATGCTAACAGGCAGAATGTAGCGATAAAAGACAAAGGATTTATGTCGCAGAGCTATGATAGTGATCAAATAAGAAATCGAGAAGTCAATCAAGCTAAACCGTACCAAAGCTTAGATGTTACCACAGATAAACAATCTCACGCAAAGCATTCCAAAGAAGACTTTCTCTATACCAAACATCATACAAGTAACCCAACACTGACCGACATTTATTCCACCCAGACAGAAGCCTTTTCAACCGACCGATATCCAACCAACCAATTACAAACGAATGCACCTTATCCAATCGACCAATCAGCTTTCACGAATCAACTAACCAGTCAATCAGTAGATCTTCGAAAATCGTATTCACACCCACCACCGAACACGAGACAAAAAGTAAACAATCGATTCTTAAGTCAAAGTTTCGATGTTGGTCAACGGACGGACATTTCCAATTTCATTCCATCTCATCCACAACATAGCACCACCAACACAGCTCTGGTGAACTTCAACTCCAAGACAGATTCATATTTCAATCAAGTATCACACCAACACTGGCCTTTCACCAAGAAATTGAATCAAGAATCAAACAACGTAAGATTGATTATTTTAATGATTTCGTTTAGACTTCGTTTAGACTGCGAAGGAGTTCTACCGGACCACAGTCTTTTGGTTATAGCTCGAGACCACTTCATTTTAAGGCATGTATGAACCTCTCATGCTACTAGCCTGGACGGTCATTTAAAGTTTGGACTTTCTGAAAGAAAAAATCTTTTTTTTCTTCAAATAGTTTTTCATAATAGGATCTAGCGACAATAATCTATACGGGTCCTTTTTCCTTGTGGTGTAAACGTCGGAGATAAACTGCCTAATTTGAGTTTTTTGTGACGTCATTTTATTGTATAACGACAAGGGTAGTTTATATTTTTGTAGTCTTGTAGTAAATAAGTTTTTGCCCGAATATTAAATCTTATTCCTTGGGTTTATCTCTTATAGACTACTGATTTGTTAAGAAATTGTTTTGAACTTAGCCTGCTATTCCCCCTCTTAAGCATGGCTTTGTTTTATCCAGGCTGTTGAGGTTGTAAAGGATTTCAATGGAGAGAAGAGATACATTGAACAGTTAAACGTTTTGAGGAATCCTTCAACAAGTCAACGCATCAATGGCGGAATTTTGACATCGTGGGTGGAGGACGGTTCACAAAAGAACGAACGCCCCTCACTTGAAGAAAGAGAAGAGCGTTTGAAAATGGTATGGCATCTAGTCTAGGCTTCTGGTTTGAACTTCTCCAAGTCTAAGCTATACACAAGACATCTAAAAAATTTCAAATGCTTCTTACGTTTTTTTCTGATATCCATGTCGTATTTCTTTCTACGAAAAAGTCCCAGAAATATTTGCCATTGTTAAAAAAATCAAAAGTAGGGTCTGGATAAGGGTATTTCACTTTCTTTGGTTTTCATCTAATATTTTGTTTACATATCTCATACTATTCATCCTCCAATTTGAGACCACGTCGTGCTTTAGTACAAAAGTCTCTAAAAATTGCTTGAATAAAAGAGACTAATTTTTGTCTCGATGTTTCGTTCTCCAAACTCGTTTAAGAGACTTTACTACGGAAAACTTATCTCATAGATACAGGAACGACGTTTGCAGTCTATGGGAAGCACACAGATTACCACTTGGTCAAATTTGAGTCGCATTCAACAAGAAAAAGAACAACAAGATGCACTCATCCAAAATGGTAGGCTGTCTTCCTTATTACCGGTACCGAGCAACTGATCAATTTTTGATCCAATCTGTTAGTTGAAGATGTTGAGCTACAGTCGCTCTTTGAGTAGTGAAATCAGTCTATTATTTAGTTACATCTATGAGGCTCCCAGTGGTTTGCGTGAATGGGCTTTTTCCGTTGCGAGAATGCGTGAATTGCTTTATTTTACCCGATTTCGCCAATTTCCGTGAAAGTTTCCCCGGTTTTTTTTTAAGCGGGATTGTGTGACTGGGGTTGCTCTATTTGTAGTAAAAAATAAGATCCAATTTTGTTCTTCAAGTTCAGTAAATTTCTTTGTTGTCATTCGTATTTCCTGCTGCAGTAGAAAAATGATATGTCACGTAAGAGAAGTGAGTTACGTAAGTGGACGTAATGTTATCTTTCAGCCTTAAAAATTAGTGAAGAAATTAATTAAGTTTTTGAAGTCACATGGTGTTGTCCCAACCCCAATAGAACAACAACGTTTTTTCTATATCTTTTAGTTAGATTCAAAGCTCATATGACTGAGCTTGTTCTTAGGAGATTGTTCTTAGGAGTTAGTTCTTGGTAGTTAGTTCTTTGGAGTTTGTTCTTGGGAGTTTGTTGTTAGGAGTTTGTTTTTGGTAGTTTTTTCTTTGGAGTTTGTTGTTAAGAGCATGTTCTTTAGGAGCGTTTGTTCTTTGACTTTAAAATATCAGTAAAAGATAACAGGCTTATCCTACTGTAATATGTTTTAAGGGTATACGGTCAAGTGCTTTTTTTAAAAGATGATACGATAGATTGAATCTCAGATGTATTTTGACACTCTACCTAAATTCATCAAATTGAAAAATGATCACGCAAATTTAGTTAATGTTTTTTATAAGAACATATTTTGATATTTTGACCTTAAACTTCTCACTTTACATATACCAATAAGTAATTTTTTTAGGTTTTATTAAATCTTAAAGTTATTTACCTCAAGAAGCTATTGTTATCGTTGACCTAAAATATTTTGTTGAATTCGAGTCGATTGTTCATTTTTTCTTTGTACGAGAAATTTTGAGTGCTCAAAAAAGAATTAGCTTATTTACGAATGTAATGACCTTGTTCCCATAGTCACAGAATATTCTGTGTTATTTTTTCTCAACAGGATAGAGATTAATCTCATATCTCATCAAATTGATTCGAAGAAAAGTTTTCCATTGAGAAATCATGTTCAATTATTCATGAGATTGTGAATATTTTTGTGTTTTTATGTGAGCGAACTTATGATGGAGCAAAATTATAAGAAAGAATTATCTGCTGAAAGGGTGGAAATTTATTGAACTATTTCAACAGAATATGTCTCTCAGACTGATGGTTATTAGTCTGTTTTTACTTGAAGGCTAAATTTTCAATCCTAGGTTTGTCTGCGTCATGTTAGTTTTAATTCTAAATGAATTTGACTTTCTTTTTTTCGTTAGTTGTCGGTAAGACGACGATTAATGTTCGTTCTAAAAATTGTCCGTCTTCGTTGCTGTTTGTTTGTTGTTTGATGGATTTTATAAAAAGGCCCTAAGGTTCTTTTCCAAGGTATTTGGTCCCAACTTTAGGGTCCCTGGTCTAGAAAGTGATGCTTTTTATTATAATGTTCTTGTGGCCACTAGCACTACCGTAGAATAGACTTTCTAGAATTGATCGTCTTGATTCAAATAATCCCCCTATCTAATTAAAAGTTCAACAACCGCGAGTACAAATCAAAAACATTCAAATTAAATATGGCTGCTTATATTTGTGACGTCAAAGCGTAAACAAACGAGATTCAGTGTTGATTGATATTACAATAGTGTAAGCTGAGCGATTTGAGTTAAAGATGACATTTGAAATGGATCTCGATCTAACCAGTCAGTGGATATGGAACGTTGTTTCAACGTCAGTACGTTTCAACGTCAGTACGTTACAACGGAAGTACGTTGAAACAATGTTAGAACAACGTTATGTGTCTGCGGGGTCTGGGTATTATGTGAAAGGCCAAATATTGGTTTGAAAGTTATTTCATTTTTCACGTTTTCTGTAATACTGGGGAGCTGTCTATTCATTGACTATCTAGAAGAAATCTCTATCATTAATCCTGTATATGTGGATTGTCATATTGGTTTTAAAGTTATTTCATTTTCCACAAGAATATGACATGGGTTGACTATTTCGGAGGGTTGTTTTTGCAATGATAGGGGAATGATAGTCACTGAATGACTTTAGAAGAAATCTATTTTATATGTGGAGCTTTTCTCATTATCTAAATCTAGGTTCATCTTGAGTGTTCAAGTTATGGAGTAAATTTGTTTGCCAAGCATTATTTGCATCATACATAAAAATGTCAGGAAATGAACAATCCTAATGTTATGGTTACAAATAAGTTAATAACGGAAGGTCAATAAGATTAAGCTATGTAATAAAATTGATTAATAAATTGATTGATTGAACTTTGTGGTTATAAGGTTGATATTTGTTGTATTGTGAAAGGTTGATCAGGATTGTTTGTTTCAGGTCGTGGTTACTATTATTCAAATTAATGCTTGTCTGTCTATCTACTATGACCTCGTGTGTGAGATATGATTATTATATTTTTTTTAGCCGAGTTAATTTTGTGATTGACCCAGTTTTGTTGCAAGGAAGTTTTTGATACACGATTCGAAGGTCGTGGTGTATTTTGAATCTCTCAATTTAACAAATATTTTGTTTGTCTGAGAACTCTTTCAAGATTCTAGTTTCCCATGACGTATTTCAACAATGCTCCAACGTTCAAATAACGTTCTGGCGTTAAAACAACGTTGTTTGGCCGTTAAAACAACCCTCATTGTCTGCTGGGATGGATTCGATATAAGTTAAGGCTTTTAAGCAGTCTTTCGATTGTTTCCAAAGGGGGTCCACAGCCAACCTATGACAAAAACTTCGACAAAAACTAATCAAGCTTTATATCAGACTGAAATGATGTTTTTTTTAAAGATTCACAGCACACAATCTTCTTCTGCTTACATAACTGTCAATTTTTGTTTACTGTGGCTTTTTTGAGATGATTTGATGTTTTGAAATTGTAAAGATCTGTTATACGATGGCCCTGGAGCGTCATGAACGTTTGGTAAATGAGAATTTTTAACTCACATTCTAGAAAATGGGAGAACTTTTAACTGACTTTTTATAAAATGAGAGAGTTTTCACCCGATATTTTTATAAAATGGGAGAGTTTTTATCTGATATTCTTTTAAGGTGAAAACCCCAATGTTTTGTTAATAACATGACATTCCAGGGCCATCTTACTGTTCAGAAGAAATTGGAATTGGAAACTCTTTGAGATACGATCCAATCCCCATATAGATGATGTTTTGAAATTGTATATATCTGTTAAGAAGAAATTGGAATCCTGTTGTAAAAACTTTTGATAGGAACTAACAAATTATTCTTAACTTTTTATGTTGTTCTTCTAAATATTTCTTGAGAAATATGTCGGAAATTTGAATGTAATTCTTCGACGATTCTTAAAATATTCTTAACTTAACTATTTTTAACACCATATCCGTTCTGAAATTTTGTAACCCCCCGCTCCTCTGGATATTCTTGGTCTTCAAACACTCACCCTCTGGATATCCTAGGATATTGAAAATTTCAAACCTGAAAAATACCATTTTTTAACATATTAAACTTGTTTTAACATGTCTTGTAGACACTCAGTTATATTAAAAGTTCTTTCGTCTTTTCATCTAAGTTCAAACATTAAAATGCTAATGCGACAAGTTTATCAAATAACACAAAGAAACTGTTCTTTTTAACGAGTCGATGTGTTTTTAATTTATCATAGAACTCTCACTGCTTGCTACTCAAGAGGGAACAGAGAGAACAATTTCAATATTATATAGTAAAGGAGAGATATGAGGATTGAGCGAAATATATTTTCATATTTTTGGTGTGTTTATGAAGCTTTGGCTTTTTTTTAAGCAAAAATAAAATTTATAAGCCATTATTTTTCTAAAGGAATTACTAATCTTAAGATGAGAAGAAATAGTCATGTTTTTATTTTTTCATAATGTTATATTCTTTGAGAGGGTCTTGAAATATGGTGCTCTAAGGAAACAGGCTTTAATGGTCCCTACAGCTACTTCACTATGAAGAACTTTTCGATGTATATAATAACAATACAACGACCAGATGCAGTTGAAATTTCAAATGTATTTTTTTTTTCTTGGTTTAGAATCAGTGAGATATTGGTTATCTAAAGAAAAAATGTTTTAGTTACGTCCATTTTGAAGGTTTGATATTCGGGTCATTGCCCGGAATCACTTATATGGTTCCTCCCCCAGATTCATTTATATCGTGCATGATTTATAAGTTTTTAAGGTTTTAAATGTACTGTATTACAGAGAGCAAAAGATGCACCATTAGAGTGACATTTTATTGCTAAATGTTTCACTGGATTGTAAGGGTCTGAATTTCAAGACTTGAAGGCTTGACCCCCTGGTTGTCAAAACAGTTGGATTACTTAGCGACATAAACTTTTGATTTCAAATCCATTGAAAGGTTGTTGATATTCAGTATAATGATAAGTGAGTTTGAGAAAACACGTCTGTGTCAAAACTGAGGCATTTTTAATAGTGATTTGCCTTCTTAATAGTGACTTCTTTATTGTTGCTAGAGATTTGTGTAATAATCTGATTTGAGTGCTTTAGTTCTGACTTTCGCAATCGTATGAAAAAACTTATGACGGAATGAAATAAATATTTTAGTTAAAGCGTGTCGAAACAGAAATTTGAAAGCATTTACACAACTTGACATGAACTTGAACAGTTGATTCTTTGGATGCTTGTATTTTAAATGATTTAATTTGATTTGATCTCGAAGAGTTCTTTTAAAAGTTTTTTGTGAATAAGGGTTTATTACGTCATGTTTTCTTGTTTGTTTATTTGTGTGTTTTTTTTGGGGTTGAAGATTATGCTTTTCCAAAAAATAATCCGTACGCCCACAATCACGGACAAAAGGTCCGTAGACTTTTAGAAATGAGCTCCTTCCTTCAAAGTTGACGTAAATAAGGTCATCAGCTATTGCTACCAGATGTAAACAAACCATTTTCAAAAGCAACAAGTGGGGTTAGGAGGGGAGTTATACTGTGTTTGCTGATTTTCTGCTATTTCAAAAAAGAAATCTACAACCTTTAGACCTATGTTACACCACTGTTGACAATATTTGTTTTTTTTGGACACTCATAATTATTTTGGATTGAACGATACGTTGGACTAAAAGTTTATTGTATGATTTGATGAATAAGGGTATCTTACGTCATGTTTCTTTGTTTTTGTGGTTAAAGATGTCATAAGATAAATGTTTTTTGATCATTTTGATCTTGTATCTATTTATCGATCTTGAAATATGTTCTGCTGCTTTCTATTATTGATGAAAATATCTACAGTAAGCGATGTTTTAAGGTTATGAAATATAGATTTGTTTTTTTGGCT
>JAUJPO010053726.1:0-14679 GCA_032270745.1 Tiaropsis multicirrata
GAAAGAGATTTGATGTTTTTACTTTGTATTTCTAACGACTAGTTGGCTCATTTCGTCTCCTCTTTTCACAAACCCTGAATATACCAATCATAAAGAATACGCCCTTTTCTACTTATTGACATATCAAGGCTATTGTTATAGAACAAGCTTGTGTTCAGTCTGAGCCCAAAAGCTGACGCTTTTAAAAAGGTTCACTCTGGATACTCAGACAGACAAACAGACAGACAGAAAGGCAGACAGACAGATGACTATTATCAGTTAATTGTCACAAAATAGACACCAAAATAACTAATTTGAATTTCTTCGTCATTGAAAAAAAATTGACAATAGGTAAACATTTTCCGTCTAAAAATCCTTTTTTGACAGGATAACGGTATCAGTTTCCTTAATGCAATAAAATAACGTTTATTTGTTCCCTTCCCTTTCTGTCAACTTCCCAAGCTAAACATTTGGTCAGTAAGTATACACAAACACAATTTCGACCATAATGTAACCTATAGGCTCTAAATGTCTATTTATTGCATTGAAAGTTAACTCGGAAAATTAAGATGCACCATGATTAATCGAGTTAATAAAAAATTCGGAAATGTAAAGTGCACCTTAAAAAATCGATTTAAGTAATTCGAACTTTTAAGGTGCAATTTGCGAATACTGTGTATAAATTCCACAATACTCTTTATAAAGTCTATTGTGTAAAAAGATTGCTCCCGTGTTAAAACCAGGACACTTTTTGTTTCTTTCGTATCATCCTGGCTTTTTACTTATAAACTCTATAAGTGACAAACCTTTTGCAACATTTTTAAGCAATTTTATGCTTAGGACCCGGACCTTCCCCTGGCTTAATTAGCGACGTGAGAGGTGACCTCTCTACGGTGGTCGATTTGGGTGGGACTCGAACCCTCAGCCTTTCCGATTCGGAAACCAGCACCCTACCACTTCGGCCACCGCTCCCCTAATTTCAACAAAATACTGAACCTATATCAATTTTCTTTTCAATTAGTACAATAAAACGAACTAAAAATAAAAATGGCCAACCGACCCAAGGGATATGGAATGAGCGCAGAATTGGCGCGAAAAAAGGAAGCACAATTCGACCCAGACCTCGCTAATGATACGTTTGAATGGATGCGGATGGTATTGAAAGATGATGGAGAAGCAGCGATGGCTGATCTTCTTACTGTAAGAAGAATACAGATTTTAAATTCAAACTTGACGATAGAGTGTCATTATTGAATCAAATTGCTCTAAAAAGATATCAAAACTCTTAGCAGGGTGTATCTACAACCAATAACACGTTTCTCTTTAGAACATAGTTAATAAGAACATTCAGCAGGCTGAAAATTAAGAACACCTTTAAGAAGAAGTTTTTTCAACTGCAAGGGAGAATTTTCACGCTTTAATAAAAGGTTCTAGAAAATCAACATTTGCGGACTAAAATTGTATAGAGTTTTCTTCAAATGGTCATCAGCCTAAATAAGACCACTTTCAAATGCTAGGATTTCTTGCTAATTTAAAAAAAGTCTTTTCTTTTGTGCAAGAGATTCTATGATATTTCATCGGATGACACTGTAGTAGTGTAATTGTTCGAATTGAAATGCTTTTAAAAAGTTTCGCTGTGAGTCATGTTTTAAAAACATCTTTCCCATCTATAGTTTTTTTTAAATATGTTCTTTTCTCTTTTTAGAAAATCAAAACATCGAGTGATGTTGCACCCCCTTTAAAGAACGGTAAAATCCTCTGTACCGTAATCAACATTATAAAACCCGGTACTGTCAATAAAATTAATGAATCCAAGATGGCCTTCAAACAAATGGAAAATATCAGCAAGTTTCTGGATGGTTGTGAAAACCTTGGTTGTACCAGAGGCGATTTGTTCCAAACTGTTGATTTGTACGAATCCCAAAACCCCAATCAGGTTCGCAAAAATACTCTTTCAAAGCAGAGGTGGATACTGAAGGTATTTTGACGGCGACTTCCAAATAAGGAACACGAACAAAAGGAACACTCTCCGTCTGAGAACCTTCTGTATCCGCCTCTACTTAAACGGAGGGAGGTAATTCATGATATCTACTTACAATGTTTTTGTTAAATTCCGAAAAGAACAACCTTATCGGGCAAAACAATGTCGGACTAATGTTTCAAATTTTTCGTCACTTTTGTCCGACATTTTTTAGTTGAATTCCAAGCGGGGAAGTCACGACAACGAACGACGAACGACGCCGCAACAAAATCGTGAAAAATCTCAAAAATCGTGAAAATCTTCGCTCTAGAATAAAAAATATATTTATTTGCAGATTATATCTACCTTGCTACTAGACAATTCTACCGTTTAAGACAAAATCTCTAATCGACGAAATAAGAAAATTTTGCGACCACGCAAAAAATGATTGTCGTGGGTATTTAGCAAGTCGTTTGTTCCAAACTCTACCGCCGCGCTATTTTTTCCTTTCAGCCTTGTACGGCTCGCAAACTCAGTGACACTAAATTTTCCTGATAAAAAATATTTAACGGACGATAATATAGTCTACCTTGCTAATCGTACTATCCTGTTGAGATGTGAAGCATATGTTGTGAAGACACGTTCCGTCGTCATAGTGATTTACTGCCTCTCTGAGTACTTAACCCAACCTCCCTATTATATTTAATACGGAAACATCCTAAAAAGCCGGATGTTTGTCACTAGTGGCAAAGATCCGACTTGTTGGGATGTTTCCGTAAAAGAGATTCTACAATGGATAGCTCATGAATATAAAGAGACCTAAAAGTAGATGTTATTAGACACGCATGTTCGTAATTTTCCCTGCGATATCAATCGCATAACTATTTTATAACCAAATTAAAAAAAATCCATCTCTCAATAGGTCATAATGGGTATTGTCGCTTTGGGTCGCAAATCCCAAACCATCGGCTACGACGGGCCATGTCTCGGTCCCACAGAATCCACCGAAAACAAACGAGAGTTTACTGAAGAACAGCTTAAAGCTGGAGAAGGCATTATTGGTCTACAAATGGGTTCAAACAAAGGAGCTTCCCAAGCCGGACAGAACTTCGGAAAGACCCGGGCTATTATCGATTAATTTATTTTTTCATGTATTCACCTAATTTTGCTACAAAGTTTTCAAGTAGCTAAATGATAAACAAAATATGTTTATAGTATTTATGAGCGGTTAGAACCAAAGAATTGCATTAATTTGAAGAAACATTGTGGGAATTTTTCAATGACAGTAGAACAACCGGCCGAGGGGTAAATCACTTAAAAAATGGTGTAAGAGACTTTTTGACTTTTTGATTTTTCGTGTGACTTTTTTACTTTTTTTTGACTTTTATTTGACTTTTTGACTTTTTTGACTTTTTTTTGACTTTTTTTTTGAATTTTTTTGAATTTTCGAAATGTGTACGAGATTTCTTTGAGTGATTTACCCCTCGCAACCGGCGGTAAAGCCGTAATCAAAAGAAAAAAAGTTCGCTCGCAGGTAAAGAGCTAACATTCTAGCAATATCTATTATATGGAGCTCATTATAATGTTTTATGTGATGGTTTCGCGTCGCTATGACAACTGGGAGAATATGAATGAGCTTAGAGCTATTTTATTAAGATAAACCAAAATCACTCCAGCAGCCGTTTTAAAACCACGGTAAAGTAAGTAGGTAAGTGACATGTGCTAAAATATTTTGAGTAAATAAGAACAGGTGGCGAGGTAACCTTATCCCATAATACTAATCCGCTTGGGTTTATCTCATCTCTAATTCAATTACACGTCTTTTTATATAAGAACAAAGTATATAAGAAGATTTCGAAAAAATTAAGAACATGTTAAGAACACTTGGAGAATCAAGAGTATAGAAAAAAGAATATTGTTTCATTTTTTATTATGTACACATGAATTAAAAGACTCAATTAAGAACATCTTAAGAACATTTTAAGGCTTGAAACCAAAAAAGCTAAGAACATTAGAAGGCTTTTTCGAATTTTAATGTTCTTATAAAGAAAAATGTGTAAATGTCAAACTGGTTGATAGAGGGAGAGAGGGAGCCATTCGATTAGGTAAGAAATATTGTTTTATTCTTTTAAGAACATTAAAATTCGAAGAAGTTTTTGGTTTAAAATGCCTTAAAATGTCCTAAAAATAATGTTCTAAATTAATCCTTTTAACTCATGTGATCAAAAATGAAACAATGTTCTTTTTTCTATAATCAGCATAAGTGTTCTTAACACTTAATTTTTTGACCTTGAAGCCTTATGTTCTTACATAATTTGTTCTTAAAAAAGATGTGTATTCTTATAAAGCGATTGTGGAGAGAAATTTGCAGGCCGTTCATAATCATTCTATTTTACTCATTACTCACAGATTGCTTTAATCAAAGAGCAGATCTATTAATTAGACAAGCTCGAGAAAGAATCCCCTTGATAAGGCTATTAAAGAATGCAGATTAAAAGTAAACCTACTCTATCGATTGGACGGTATCGGGAGTACACTGCCATGGAGAGCTTTTAAGGAGCAAATAAGGAGTCGCCTAATGAGTTTACACTCTCCTACACCATTGTAGTGTTGTGAAATAAAGCAGTCTGAGTCCACCCCCATGAGTCTAATTGTTCTCCTTTTGTTTGATATATGCCAATCCCTGTTAATTACCTTGCATCTTTTGTCTAGTAAATGACACTCAATTTACTTTGAACAATTCAATGAGAAAACATTGCTTTAATTGGTATGCCTGCGTAATAATTTCAACAAAGTAAAGTTTGACATATCTTTTTTTCCTCTCATGGGAGTAGCATTTCGTGTTATGAATTGGATTGCAATTTTGTTTTGTAGATAATAAAAGAGTAATTTTTCTTCGATGTTGAATGGGCGTATGAAGTTTTTTTTGAAACAGAACTTGAAACAGACTTGCTGAAGAAGTCACAAGTTGATGAAACATTCAGCCAAATGCGACTGTTATTCTAGTTTTCTGTTTCTTTCTGCACCTACACCTTTTAGTTTTTCCAGAAAAAGAAGAGCTCAAGAATGTTGTCTGAAGAATGTTTTTAGCATATCTATAAAAGTAGGAGATTGGCTGAAAATATTATAGAAGTAAAATAAAATATGAAGTGAAAAAAAAGTGCTTTCAAATTTCATAGACACAGAAACAATCATTGAAGAATTCGGAGTGATTTTTTGAGGTGGAAACTGAACAGACCATTAAATTGTTGTGCATGGTGTGAATTTTTTAAATTTTTTCTCGAGTGTTGTACTTTCTTTTTAAATTGGGCGTAAAAGAACGGGCGTGGCAGAAAGATTTTTCACTCCTACATGACCCCTGTCAGATCAGAAATTATCTACATCTGAAAATATTCTAAAAGGAACAATAGATTTGAGCGCCATATTGAAAAGAATGTGGACTTTGGCCTGACACTCGAATACACAGTCCTGGAGTCGTTTACACTGGTACCCCAGGGACAGTCGATGTAAGTGACCAATCGGACGTGCGGTTCTCATAAGTAGGTTTTCGAAGTTCTGACAAAGCGCAAGGTGGTTTTTAAACCAAACATACGTTGTCCAAATATATCAACTACATCCGTTATTACTGAGGAACATCAAAAACGATAATCTATAGAAAGACTTTGTAACATTCAAGCTAATGTAAGCTCTTAGGAAGGGATAAAATTTTACCCCGCAACCGAAAAATATATTCCAAGCGTTCCTTGTAAAAGTGGCGCATTTTAGTAAACACGTTACTGTTTTCACCAAAATCATAGCTAGCAGGTCACCTAGTAAGTCCATAGTTTTGAATTAATATTTGACATAAAGTGCAGTTTCGAAGAAAACTTACTGTACAACCAGATATATTATCCGTTTTGCTTTGCTTATCGTTGACGACTGAGGTGAATACTTGGGTAATCCATATGTAAGGTGTTTGCTGGTTACCCAGGTTACGGTTATCCCGTTCATGCTTTAGTCAAGTGTCAATCATCACCAGGAAGCTAAAAGTAAATCGAATATTTTCTTGTGAAACTAACAAAACTTTTATCTCAATAAAAAATATTTTTCTAAACATCCAGATAAAAAAGCTTAAAATACTAAAATGGCTAACCGACCAAAAGGATTTGGAATGACCGCTGAATTGGCACGAAAAAAGGAAGCCAAATTTGACCCTGAGCTTGCCAGTGATTGCTTTTTATGGCTAAAAGAAGTTCTCAAAGACGGTGGAAAAGAAGACTTGGCTGCATTATTACCTGACGTAAGTAGACCACTCGAGTTTTCTGTAGTAAAGTCTCTTAAACGAGATTGGAGAACGAAGTATCGAGACAAAAATATGTCTTTTTAATTCAAGCGATTTTAAGAGACTTAATTAGTAAAGAACGACGTGGTCTCAAATTGGAAGATGAATCATATGCTCCGTTATTTTATACAAGGCCTTCCCCAATGGGAAAGCAAAAATTCACAAAGAGGGAAATAACTTGGTAAAATATAAAACGAGACATTTTTGGTTTTCCGTTTTGGGAAAAAAAGATGTTTATATATTGATATAAATTCAATTATTAGCAACTCAGCTGCTAAGGCCTCAGTTCTGAAAATAGTCAGCAACTCTGCTTAGCAACTATAGCCCTGATAAAGAGGCTCAAAGAGCTTTTTTATATCTTCAAGCTTGGTAGAGGTATTCTTATTGCTTTTTTATTGGGAATTAAGGTTGGAAATGGGGGAAACCATAAACCTATTGAAGTCGGTTCCGATGGTTTGCGGCTTTTAAATTCGTCAAAAATCTTTTGTTTTGTTTTTCAGAGAATAACGAAATCAACAGAAGTTGTTGCTCCACTTAAGACTGGAAAAATTCTTTGTGAGGTCATAAATGTTATCAAACCCAGCACCGTAAAAAAGATCAACGACAGCAAGATGACATTTAAAGAGATGGAAAATATCAGTCAATTTTTGGATGGTTGTGAGAAATTGGGTTGCGTGAAAAATGATCTGTTCCAAACTGTTGATTTGTACGAAGGACAAAACATCAACCAGGTACGACAACCAATCCTTTAGTTTGTTAGTCTATTGGGCTTTTCCAGAAAGAATTCAAACCTCACTATTGAGGATGTAGGATATCCAGGGGGTAAAAGAATTTAAAGACCAAGCATATCCCTTATCATATACCCTTCATCTTAGACTGCTATTTAACTAGCATTCAATTCAACCCTATATCTTCTTACACCCCCTGTCATTGTGCCCCAGTGGCTACCAAAAGCTCAATGGCGTCAAATTTTTGAACCCCAGTGGTTAGGTGAAATGATAATGTTTTTCTAGTCATAGTAAAAATCTATTGTTCTTTCATCGTATTTTCAGTGAGATGACTCTTTGTATTAACCACTGGGGTGAGAGAATATCCCATCCCATTTCCTACTGGGGAAAGTGGGCTTTTTTGAGCAATTTTTCGATTTGGGTGATCACTGAGGCGGATCCCAGTGAGTCACAGATATTGGGGTGTATTTTAAGAACTGGTATAAGAATTGCAAAGCGATTTAGACCCTTACTCGATTCGCAAGTTGCAAGCAAAATCTGTAATCCGTAGGATTCAGAAAATAAACTCTTTATTCAAGGGGGAGCAAACATTTTATGAAACAAGTTGACACAGCCGGTGGACACAGCCGGTTGACACAGCCGGTGGACACAGCCGGTGGACACAAAACACAAAATATTACCTACTACAACCAAGCCGAAACTTATCAGTTTTAATAATATGGTGCTCTTATATAACTTTGCGCATTATAATACTTTACCGGTGGATTATGCTATTTAAATAGTCTTCATTTTCCAGACTTTAATGTGACACATTTGATTCCATAAGCGATCTAATTTGATCTCAGCAAATAGACTTTCCTATTCGATCAGCTCACCCCCAATCCCCTATGCTGCGTCAACTATATATAATGATAACAGTGCTAACATTTTTAATATCACCAAAATCACCACCTGGTTTAACATAAACAGAGACTTTTAGAATTTATAGGCTACTTGACTCACAAGGCGCCCTCCAAAAACACACGAGCAAAATTTACTGTCGTATTTAATAAGGTCGTCTCCTGGATACCCCCTGAACGGGTTAATACTAGACCCAAAACAACTGCAAACATCTCTCACTGGTGATTCCAAAGTCTGAAAAATCAGTTTGAGATTCTATGAAAAACACAAATATTTCTATACTAAGGTTAGCTTACTTTCCCACTAAGGACAATTATTTTGATCTATTATTCCATTGGGTATATAGATAGGAAAAGTCTTAAAATCTGGTATTTGAGGTTATTTAATTGAAATTCATTTGTTTCCAGGTCATCAACGGAATTGTCTCCTTGGGTCGCAAAGCTCAAACCATCGGCTACAACGGGCCATGTCTCGGTCCTACAGAATCGACCGAAAACAAACGAGAGTTTACGGAAGAACAGCTTAAAGCTGGAGAGGGGATTATTGGTCTACAAATGGGTTCAAACAAAGGAGCTTCCCAAGCCGGACAAAACTTCGGAAAGACCCGGGCTATTATCGATTAATTTATATATTATTTCTTCATCTATCTATTTTGTTAAATTTCATTTTTTTTGCATTCCCGCCACTCCTCGTACAATAGTAGGTATTATAATCAACAAAAATTTGTTAATAAAATGTATTTTACGGAATGACCATAATTTCTATAATTTCTTTATGTTTATGTTTTAACAATGGCCGCTAGGTTTGTTTTATAATAGAACAATCCATAAGAGAAAATAAAGCTTCAAAAGCCAAGACTTGGTTTGCTTTCAAACTGCATTTTCTTCAAAGTAGATGAACTCTACAGGTCGCAAAGATATCTCAACATTGTAGCGTCACGCAGATAATTTACCGCTTATTTTCTTTCATTTTGAGTCTCGTGAGACATAATCACCTTGGTAATTTTTTGAAAACGAGGCAGTCGTTTTTGGAGACATAATTTATGAAAAGGTCTTTCGCCTAACTTTTTGATGTCGATATATCTTACAGACGATCAAAATGTCGGAAATGAATTAATCGTCGAAAATGTTCAGTTACGCGCGTAGAGTGGAGAGGCACTGTTACACTTTCCTTTGTGATATTTTGTCCAAGACATTCCATCTTTACTGTTTGAGAGGCTATTCTACTGTTATCCTTCTTTGAAAATTCTGAATGATTTGATTTTTGAGACGAGAAGAAATGTCACTGATCTCTACTTTTGGAGCCGTCTTTTGTAACGTTTGGTAATAAAAGCTCTAAATTCGGGGGGGGGGGGGGGTCTGTCCGCTAATTGGAGCTTCGACTGTATATTAAAATACCATAGTCAGTATTAATTCCACTGGTCTGGTAATGTATTGAATTATCTTTTTGTCAACTTTTTCTCTGTTTAAAACAAAAGTCAATTTGCTCACTTATTGATGACGTTACCAATATGTTCTCTTGGGATTGGTATATAATAATATGCGCGCGCAAGTTCAAAAAGTAAACAAAAGACTTCCAGACCGGAGTTTTTATACTGACTATGAAAAAACAAATAGAAACTTACCACCAGATATTATAAACTATGGAGTTTGTAATTCGTCCAAAATCACCAGCGACCTTCAAAACGTACTTTTATGAGTCGCCATCAACCATAATATTTTCCATCATATTTCATGCGGTTAAGATCAGTATCACTGAGCAAACCCTGGAAGAATGAAATAAACAAAAAAACAATAAGATAATATATTCTTGACCATCAAAACAGTTAAAAAAAACCTTGAGGTAAGTGATCTACTGGCAGTGCAACCTGTAAGGGTTTGGAAAACTGGTGGAAAGGTGCAGTAAAAGGGCCGGTTTTTCAGCAAATGATGTCAGGGTCCCACCTTGGAAACCAAAACCGAAAGTACGGTAGTTTCGAGATCGATTGAGCCCCTCATGATTTAATAAAATTACCCTGATGTGCCACCGTCAACACTACAATTAGGGAGCACAAAGCCAAAATGAATCCCCTCCCCTTGAAAAAAAGATCAACAAAATACCTCTCTGGGAAACAAGTGTACAACCATTTGTTGTTGGTGATCGATTGATAATGTCTTTCGTCATTCACCTTAATAAGTGTACAACCATTTGTTATCGGTGATCGATTGATAATGTCTTTCGCCATTCACCTTAACAAGTGTACAACCATTTGTTGTTGGTAATCGATTGATAATGTCTTTCATGTCTTTTCGCCATTCATCTTAACAACAAAGGGTTTTCTATTTCTCTATTCAGGGTATTGAATACTTCGGAGCATGGTCAGAAATCTTATAATGCGATCTTCTACCAATTCTTCTAGATAATTTAGTAAGTCAGATGTTTATTGAAGCAGCATGAAAGAGTTTGATTCTTCGTTGGTTGATTGAAGAGCTGAAGGTTCTTCTATTATTTTCGTTTGCTTGAAATATTTTCCCTAAAAGAAATAAGTTAATCATTACATTACTAAATAAATGGAGATAAAGATAGATGGATGGTTCCCTGTTAGGGGAAGGAAACCTACTCAATTCGAAGTAGCTAATCCTTTTCTTCAAGTAGGAATCACAGCGCTCTCCAGATATCGCCGGCTCCGCATAGTAAGTGCGACCAGCACCTAGAACGTGGCACTCAAGAGGTTCTACGCTTGCGAGTGCAACATGCTCTCCTGCGTAGTTTGTGATATTTAATTTTTACAAAGGGGTTTATGGTCCAAACTGGACCTGTTTGGGTCACCAGCAGGGTGATCCCTCTGTTACAAGTGATATTTTAAAGGTCTCAAAAAAAAAAACACTCAGATTTAGCTTGAAGAGTAAATGAAAAAAATGAGGTCTACCAAAGGTGCAAAAGTTGCCATTTTTTGCTAATTTTCCTTGACGTCCGGGTTGAATTTCGAACTTGATTGAAAGATTTCAAAATCTACGCTAAAAAGCCCTCGAGTACTTCTTGATGGAATCAGGGTAGAGAGTATCTTGCTGCCTGCATGTTCTTAGCTTGTCATGAAAGCAGGGAGTGATGGAGTTTTAACAAATTTTAAAATTCGTAGTAATAATAAAGGAAATCTTTTGTTTTAGCGAATTTAAGCAAATTCATGATATCCATTATGTAACCATTTTAGGGAAACTTGCTAAAAAAGCCGGAATTTTGACACCAGTTTTAATTTTTTAACAAAAAGACTAGTAACATCCGGCTTTTTGGATGCTTCCGTAGAAAAGATGACGGTCCGAAAATACTCGTTTTGAGAAGTGATTCAAGGGATTCTAAAAATAACAATAAAGGAACATAAAAAGTACTTGCCACAACAACAAGAGAAGAAAAGGGGAATAATAAAAATAAGTATGCACAGGATTTTTCGTAGAATATAACAGTATATAAATTATTCTCGTCTCTCTCAAACACACATACTAACGTCTTGCTTGGTCAAAAAGAAAATCACCTATATCACGTTGGGTTGCCTATCTAGTTCACTTATCAGTTTAATAATTTAAACAAACCTGATGACCTGTACCTTAATGGATTTGATATGTAACTCAAAATAATCAAAATTGTAATGTCCGATTCTTTTTAAAAACGGAAACAACATGGCATATTTGTTTTCATTAATGGACACAAGGTCAAAATAGTTGAAAGCACAATCTTTCTTCTCGTCTCAAAAATCATATCATTCAGAATTTTCAAAGAAGGATAACAGTAGAACAGCCTCTCAAACAGTATAGATGGAATGTCTTGGACAAAATATCACAAAGGAAAGTGTAACAATGGCTCTCCACTCTACGCGCGTAACTGAACATTTTCGACGATAAATTCACTTCCGACATTTTGATCGTCTGTAAGATATATCGACATCAAAAAGTTGAAACTCCGGCGAATAGACCTTTTCATAAATTATGTCACCAAAAATGACTGCCTCGTTTTCAAACAATTACCAAGGTGAATATGTCTCACAAGACTCAAAATGACAGATCTATCAATGGAGTCAAGTTCTGATAAGCTGCCTTGGGATTCGGTTATCATAGGCGCTCAATTGAAGACGAGGCAGTAGTTGGTCGTGACGTAATTTATGAAAAGGGCTATTGTAGTGTACTCGTGGAGCAGCGTCTGCGGAAGTTTCCTTATACACTGCCATTGGTCTTACTACCTATTTAAAACAAGCAGAATATTTTGGCAACGTATTTAAATATTAGTAAAATTGATAGTAATATCATCTAATTATAATCTAATCCTTTGAAAAATAAAATAATATAACCAAGATATTGTTTGTTTATTTATTCCTTTTTATATATTGTTGTTTTTCCTTTGATTGAAGTTATACATTGGGTTCCTCAGGCACAAAATCCATACACCCTGTCGAGGATATAGATTTCCTGTCCGAGGGGGCATCTTGTCTAAAATATAGCGGACTTATGAGAGAGGATAACTCTCGATATCCTTAACAGAAAATGGACGGTTTTTCCCCCGGAAGAACCCGTTATAACAGAGTGTTTTCCGGTGTTTTTTTTTAAGAATAAAATATGGGAACAAGTGAACTTACTAAGTATAAATCAACCGCTACAAGCTTGGGAATATCATTTACAGTATAGAGTGAAATAAAAGTGAGTGATGTTTACTAAAGAAAAGCATTAACTTTGCTACCATACTATTTTCCTCAATTTAGAGGGTATGGAGCCAAATGGAGCCCATAGAAGTTTTCCGTAGTAAAGTCTCTTAAACGAGTTTGGAGAACGGATCATCGAGACAAAAATTCTCTTTTATTCAAGCAATTTTTAGAGACTTTCGTACTAAAGAACGACATGGTCTCAATTTGGCAGATGAATTATAAGTTATGATATCCACGAGGTAATTAAAACACCACTGAATTAAGAGTGTTTTCTTTCAAAGCAGTGGCATAAATCAGAACTTGGTGAATTGTTCTGTTCATAAGCATAAGGTAGTGTAAAAATATCCATATTCTAATAAACAAAACTTTACCTTGGGTACAATTGTGAAAATAAGATAGATAACATTTCATTGAGAAGTTTCAGAAAAGAATGTTTAGGGAATGGAGGATATGTTGTCCGGGGGTAACATGAAACGGCTCGTGTCCGGGGGAAAATTAACGTCCGGGGGTAAAAAATGCCGGAGGGTAAATTATGACAAAAAGTTCACATCCTCCAGCTCCACTCTCTGTGCACAATTACTTTTCTAAAACAACCCATTTCAGCAACCTGTACCAAACCACCTTTACGATCAGACAGTTTGTTTTAATCTTTTAGACTGTAAATTACCCATATTCAGGTTGCCGACGAGTTACGGAAGAGAAGTTTGGTACAGGGTACTTTATATTAGCTTAAGGGATTTTCTGTTGCAAATAAAACTTTTCTGTTTAGAATTTTTCTAAAAAATAACGATAAAGCTACATAAAAAATCAAAAAAAAATTGTTTTTTATTATTCTAAAAAGACGAGAAGAGAAACAAAATTTATTTTTCAAAATGGTTTTTTTGCAAACATTGCGCGCTTATGTACATACATTTGGTATTTTGAAAAAATTTTGACCTAAAAATTTACCAACATCTAATATCGACGGCCTTACTTTCATCACTAAGAGGAGTCGTCAACCGTTTCAGGGGGACTCCTCTAAGGATTTCCCCGATTCGGTGTTCCCACTTTCATCGGGATTAGCTACCGGTGTTTTCGGTTGTCCTATAGTAGTAATCACTTCTTCAACGATCTCCTCAACTAAATATTGGGTTGTGGCCCCTGTCGGCGTCACAATAGATCCAGTCGCTGGACCACCCTCTTCTGTGTAATATTCCTCAATAATGACGTCACCCGGTTCCAGTTCGATGACGTCATCATCACCTAGCCCGTGTTCTTCCATGTAGACTTCTTCCACCAGATCGGAATCATCATCCTCATCATCTTCGGTATTGCTGATGGTATATTCGTTGATCCCTCGAGTGATCTTCTGTAGGTACGCATCTTCCACCATCATTCCACCACCCTGCCGATGTAACATCCCTTCAAAACCATCCAAAATGGCCGACCCTTCTGATTCGTTATCGGACACTGAAAAGTTGTATTCCTTGACTTTGCCACCGGAAAAAAAGCGGACATCTCCGTCATCGTCTTGTTGTAAAGATTCGAGTGTGTGGTCCACTGATTTCCGGACTTCGTCATCTTCCGGAAGGCTTTGGAAATGCTCTGAAACAAAACAAGGATAAAATTAAACTTTCAAGAAAAAAGAGCCAAAATGATAAATTTTCAATAAACCTAAATTCTTGAACAAGACACATCCTGCAGACATATCAAGGCGGAATTGGAGCCAACAGCAGAACCATCATGTAAGAGCAAAACAAAAAAAAGTTGTAGCCACTAGTTATTGATTCTGGTTGGAGTAGTAAAGAATTCTGCTCAGATTCTTGCATATTGAATATTCAGATTATTCAACCTCAAAATCCTTGTCTGTTTATTTTCTATGAACAGTATTTTAGTTTTATATTCTTAAGCCTAGAAGCCTGGCTAGAAAGAGAAGGTTATAAATAGGCCCTCCTTACAGACATAACCCTGAAAACAATTATTCATAATTTCCCCTCCATTAGAACATAGTCGAACGTGCGCAACGCACTGGGCTCAACTTCAGAATTTTCCAATTATTCGAAGGTCCAATTGTAACATCTCAAATATTTCGTATTAGGTAGCAAAGATTTAATTTGGGACAGGCTGGGAGACTTAAAAAATT
>JAUJPO010053737.1:0-14677 GCA_032270745.1 Tiaropsis multicirrata
TACTGATTACACATAATTAATCTTTAGTAAGTGTTCTGTTTTCCCCCAATTGTGACGTCATGCCGTGGCAAAGAATTTAAAGAAATTTTCCTAAATATTTGAGTTTATCAAACTTCCTTACTGTCAGTTTTAAAGTCTGCTTGGAATCCAGTAAACATCTTATCCGACGTCAGTGCTTTCTTGTTTTTATTCTTGCCCGACGTATGAAGACGGACATACAAACTGCCACTGGTCGTCGTTATGGGTGACGGCAAACTGTTTCCACAGTAGCGCACAATATACGGCGATAAGAAACCTTGGCCTTCCCGTATTTCAACATAGTCGTCCTCGCATTGACCTGTCTTACGGTTTTTCTTGTTCCCGACGTGAAATTGATCGAAAATTAACGTCAGCGACGTCTTTTTGCCGTTCCGTTCTTTACTTTGTGTCGTGGAAATAATCCAAATACAATCGCGTTTAACGTCCATCGGGTAACGTGACGGGTGATTAGTTGACGTGAAGGAACCTTTGACGGCGAACAACGTTCCACCACATTCTAGAATGGATAAACAATTTAATGAGAATCAGCAGTTTGACTTGCGGAGAATAAAAGTAGAGTCGAAATTTGTTATTTAGACGTTAGTTTGACGGCCATGAAAGGTTCCTACACGTTGTTCTAATGTCAAGATTAATTTTCTTAATTACTGTTTTTAAAGAAATGCAATAAGACTCTTTATGTTGCAATACTCAAAACATAATAAAGTAGAATTTCCCCCAGTCACTTTTACTCGCGAAATTCCTCAACCAGAATTATAACCCCATGTCACAAGAGCAAAGAAAAAAAAACTCTCAAACAGCAAACAACAATTTAAAACACGCTTGAGTTTGTAGACCCAGTGATAGACATAGTTTATAATGGCTTGAATCACGTTTGGCTATACGTTGACTACAATAAACAACATATTTGAGGCTCCAGTACTGGGTAATCTTCTTAGCAGACACAAACGTTGTTTCAATGTCAAATAACGTTCTGTGCCTACTGGGTTGGTTGCCATACCTGTTATTTTGGTGCATTTATACAAAAGATTAGTTTCCAATATGTCCTGTGTGCTCAATACGGGTCCATCAAACTTGTAATAAGATTTGCCAATAGTCTTTTCATGGGCGTTGTTCCCGACCTCCTTTGCGCGGATTGTTTTCCCATCATTCTTAGAAAAGAATCTCGTGCCGTAATGCATGATCGATTCGTAATCGTAAATCTGTGGTGAAAGCAGAAAATGAGAGAAAGGTTCGTGATTGGTTAAACTAACGAAATGCGGATTAATCTGATTGGCCGGTTTGCAAAACTTCGATGGGGTTAAAATTAGAATTTTCTTAACCTACTTGAGGTATAGGTTAAATGATAATGTTTTTCAGTGGGATTATCATTCAAATCTATCGCTTATCATTTTTTTTCCAGTGGATTGACTTTTTGTATTCCTGTGTTTTGGAAACTTCCCGAAAAGCCGGATGTTTGCCACTAGTTCTATTGTTAAAGATTCGAAACTGGTGACAAAAACCCAGACTTTTAGAATGGTGTCGTAGAAAAGATTACGTCATGGAAATCCTGAAATTTTTTCGAACCTGATCAAAGGTATTCACTTCGTTTGAGCCTCTCGGATCGAAATTCAAGAATTTCGATGAATCCACATTATCGTATAAAACATCGATATAAATCGAACGGTCGGGTCGATTTTGTTCGTGCCAAAACCCGACAGCGTGTCCTAACTCGTGAGTGATAATACCAAATCGTAAACATCCGCGGCCGAGCGATAAATACTGGCGACCACCACGACGGCCAACGTAACTGCAACAACTAAAAGAAAAAGATGCGTCTAATAAATGCATAGGTAACATAGGCTTTCTGAAATTAGAGACGACGCTCCTATGTTGCTCATTTTTCCCACGCGGCCGCCAACGGTTCGCCCTGGAATCTAGATTGAAATATTTTCGTGTTTCGTCAAAAGAAAAGTTTTCAAAAATCCTAATAATTAAAAGGCGGTCTCGAACAAGTTTACCTTTTCGGACAAAACTTAGTCTGACAAAACTTTATTAACTTCCAAATTTTCTTCAGTCTTTCTTGCCCGACAAATCTTTCTACATTTTCAACGTCTAAATAACGTTCTGGCGTTGAAACGTCGTTGTTTGGACGTTAAAACAATGTCCCGTGTCTGCTGGACAGTCTTGTTCTTACCCGTTGCCAGGATAAAGGTGTATGAAATCAACTTGTTTCGTTTTCTTGACAAATTTGATGCATGTTTCAGATTCCCAATGACGCATCGCTTTCAATATCAAACTCTTGCCAATACCTTTAAAAAAAATTATTTTGCGTTACCCCTTTGGATGTCCTGTCATTTCCCCCCAGATTTTTGGGTACCCTATTTAGAAATCCGCAACATTTTATAAACCGAACCCTCGGACAATATCCTCAACAGTGGGTATGATGAAGAAGCCTTCAGGTTACCTTATCGGACAAAACAATGTCGGACTTCTTTTTTGGACTAAATTATTCGTCGGAAATAATTTTCGTCACCTCCAAAAGATTTTGTCACTTTTGTCCGACATTTCTTTTGTCCGATAAGGTACCCTCAACTAACTACATATTGTGCAAACGGGCTTCTGTATGGCGAGGATAAGATACAATTTAAAAGAGTCCTTGTCTGAACACCTCCGATCAGTCACCTCCGATAAGGTACTTAAATAGAAAACACATTTGCATACTTACTGGCCATTGATTTGTCAAATTTGTATGGTATTTCACCGTTAGGCCACACCTTGAATTCATGGTTCGTGGCCGCACGGCGTTTACGTTGGTGATGTTTATGACTTGTAAGTTGATCTTCTGGGATGGGAGCATCGAGCACATAACCTGCGTGACCAAGGAAAAGGAGTTGTATTAGCAAGGCAAAACAAAATGGCCGACATTACCTTTAAGTACAGTCCTTACAAGCAGCGATCACTTTTCACGTTTCTCTACTGTTCTGATTGGTCTCAGAGATAACATTACGTCAGTTTGTTACGTAATGTTATCTCCGAGACCAATCGGAACAGAGAAACATGAAAAGCGATCGCTGCGCGCACTAAGTGGAGACCGGGATTAAGTTTTCACTTTTTGAAAGGAATGATTAAGCCCCAACCCAACCCCTTCCAGGGATATGAAGTTTTGAAAACTTTCTCAGATGGCCGATCGAAAATTTGTTCAGAGAATGCGTGGTGAAGCGTGGGGTTTCGGACATTTCTGGAGCTCGATCATTTTGGCTCATTTTGGGTCAAAATGATATAGCGATAAAAATATATGTGGCTAATTTTGAGTTTTTCTGTGTTCTAATGAATTTTATTTCACATTTTACACTTAAAATTGAGAAAATTAAAACCACAAAAAATTCTTCCGCGAATTGTAACGGCATTAAAATATCGGAAAGAAATAAAAGGGAAAAAGGACAATTTAAAAAAGCCATTTTCTCTATATGAGAAGAATATAGCTTACACGTTTTTTTTATAAGAACATCGTGAGTTAAGGAAGCCTTCAGATGTTCTCAACTTTTCTGAATTTAAGCCAAAAAATGTTCTTAGCATGACACGTTGCCGTGTCGAGTAAAGTTACATCATAAACGTATATTTTCTTCTTAAACCAGCTACTTCTGTTTTTCAAAGTAACATCTTAATGTAAAAAGGACCTTAGTGATGACTTATACACGTTTCAATCTGCCAATGTAAACAGAGCCTATGAATACGTCATAATAAATCCCGAAAGAATTTACTCGTCAGCATGAGGAATACGTTTTTATTTGTGAACAGGAGATTTGTGAGAATTTATACCGGTCTTTGCAGCAGAGTGTTAATGATATATTAATAACTTGTCAAAAGGATTTAGGTGAAAAACTAACAAACATTCAATACGCTTTGAATTTTTGGCCGAAAGTTTGTTTTTTTCAATTTTTTATGTCTACGTTCTTTTATATAAGAACAAACCATATAAGAAGCTGTTAAGAACATGCTAAGTAAGAGCAACTTCACCTGAGACGTGGAAATAATTTATTTAAAAACTAAAAACAAAACTGTAGGCGCCCTTAGGTGGAAAATGGGGCGTCATCGATGGTGAGATAGCATGTAGGCATCAATTTGAGGGCGTCAAGGAAATGACACCTTAGGTTACATGTCGTTTCAAAAGGTACTTCACTTCACGTGCGAAAATAAATCATAACAAATAACGGACTTTAGAGAAGTTACGTCATCAAATATTTAGATTTCAATTTTCGAAAAAAAAATACTGTCATTATAATACTCGTAATTGTCTGAAGGCTTTTTATGGAGCTTTTTTGTTTTCGCTAGCGATTTTTATGCGCACGGCATTTCCTCCCGGGGGTTATTCTGTTTGGATTTATTTTATTTATTTATTATGTATTTCTGATTTTAGCAGGAGTTCTTGATTTTGAGAAATTTATAAAAGAAAGGGGCATGTTAAAGGGCTTTTCCAGAAAAAATCCGTGACTCCCTGTTGACACACCAGCCCCATGGATATCTATGCTGAAAATTTCAAACCCCTAGATATCCTTGGTCTTCAAATTCTTACCTCCTGGATATCCTTGGTCTTCAAATTCTTACCTCCTGGATATCCTAAGATATTAAATTTCAAATCCCCTGGACATTCTTGGTCTTCAAATTCTTACCTCCTGGATATCCTAAGATATTAAATTTGGAACCCTCTGGATATCCGGATATCCTATATCCTCAACTCAGTGAGGGTACGAATTTTTTCTGGAAATGTCCAAAATGTTTTTTAATACATACCAGCAGCACCACATCCGTGTCCACCAGCATCCAACATATCATATTCAAGATTTGTATGATCGAGACAAAAGACACCTCTTTGTTGTTGCTGGGACAGCAAGGCAAGCCAGACAACGATCAGACGATGCATGATGGTGGCTTTGGTGGTAAAATGAGGCGGCGTGCGGGTGGAAGGTCACGTGATGTGTCACGTGTTGTTAGTAGTATATATTCTAAATGAAAAAATGTAATTATTATATATCAAGTCTTCTAGATATATCTAGTTCTAGCACTTTCGATGTGCCTTTCGTTCACTTGCGAATTTTGTTGAGAGATCTTTCAAACTTTCTTAACGAAATGAACGATGAACGAGTTTTCTCTTACAACCTGTAGTAAATATGTATCTGAATTTTCTTGAACCAAGGCTAGAAACGGCTGTAGAACGAAAAATCGTGAAAATCTTCGTTCTAGAACAAAGGAGATGTTATATCTACCTTGCTACCCGTACCATCCTGTGGAGAAAAACACCTGTTCGTCGTCGTGATTTATCTCGGATAATTAACCTCCCTATTACACTGTATATCGAACAGTCTGAAAATATTAAAACAAACTTTAACAGACAACATCAAATACACATATACATTTCGGAATCCGTGTCCATTGTCACCCCAGTGGAAACAGGGGTGTCAATATTGCATATTTTTTGCTAGTTTACCTACGCGACCAATGTCCTCCTAGTATTCATTCACAATAACATACTCAAAATTAATAAAGATACAAGAGGACACTGGATGACCAACTATATGTAAACGACATAGATATACGAGAGGATTAAATTCAAAACCGGCGACCACAGAGAGGAGGCCATCTTGATTTGTCAGTCACCAGTTTTAAGGCTATAAGAAGCTTGACTCAAGAGCTAAATCGGATTGAATTAATTATGAAATTATTCTTTTGATTGATTGCTTGACATTGGGCAGTCTCTATTTTTGCTCGCTTATGTTTTTTAACGCGATTTAATTTGAGTCAGACACTGCATTGGGCCCGTCAACAAAGTTTGTCCTCGGGACTTGAGCATATTGTGTCCTTAAACAATTGCTTTCTTACAATAGTAAGTAACAAAATCTTCTTCAAAAGCTCTGAGTAAACTATTTCAAAACCAATAACTTCTAAACTAAAAACAAAATATCCTTAGATATATTTCAATGGCATAGTCGAGCCAATGGCTAAATACCAAACGGAGGAGTTTAGATAGCTCTTAAATAAGATGGGTTTCTTTGTGCTACGATCTCCATCTTACAGACTTTTCAAAGAAACCCTTATCGATAAAAGAAAGGACTTTCAAACAAATCCTTCACATTCATCAAGATCAAGAAAACAGTCAAATATCAAAATTTAGATTCGAAACTTCAAACCCTCTCAAGCAGGCAACTGACTTTCTGAAGGGTGGTGTGTAAAAGCCTGCATCAATTCTCCCACAAACATTATAGAAATAATATTAATAATCCATGCTCTTCTCATCACATCACACGCTTTTTATAAGAATGTCTTGAGTCGAAGAAGCCTTCCTTCAGATGTTCTTTAAAACTTTTCAGAAATTAAGCCTTCACTTCAGAAAATGTTCTTAGCATATTCCTAACTTTTGACATTAGGATTCCTTACCTTATCGGACAAAAGAATGTCGGATAAAAGTGACGAAATTTTTTGGAGGTGACGAAAATTTTGCCCGACGAAAAAAAAAGAAGTCCAAAAATAATTTTTTAAGGCTAAAATTTGCGTTTTTTTTGGACAAAAGTGACGAAAAATTAGTCGACAATGTTTTGTCCGATAAGGTATGTTTTTTACAATTTGTTCTTGAAATACATGTACACACTTTTTTTTATAAGAATAGTGTTTTTTGTGATTTCATGATGAATATTCTTAAGTTTTTGGTCGAAATCATCCTAAGATATTCTTAACATATTCTTAAGTTTTTATCAGAATGTTTTAAAAGAGTGATATAAAAAAATTAATTGAAAGAATAGAAGAAACAAGCCCTGAAATAAGCCAGCTGAATCAGTTTGAGAAAGATTTTAGATGTATTTAAGAATAATTTCCAAATAAAAATTTGACCTTGAGATTATAAGATGGCAATATTCTTAGGATATTCTAAATTTTTCGGCAAATGTTATTATGAAGATTCTTAGAAAGTACATTCTTATAAAAGTAAGCATGTATTACAGTATGTGATTGTTCAAATCTGGTACAGTAATCAATTGTAAGTCCCGAACAGTCTCCGAACAGTCTCCGAACAATCTCCGAACAATCTCCGAACATTAATTATAAAAAACAACGAGATCCAGTTAGTATATAAATATAATTCATCCAAAAACGCTACGTCGTCAGCCAGGGCTAACAAGAATGGAAACACGAACAGAAATACTATACGAGAAACCTAGGGAGAAAGAAAAAAGAGAAAAATCCCGTGTCAACATTTGAATCAAAATGTATGTCCCATACACCCATACAACATACATCGGCTAAAAATAACAGCATGGCGGACAACCCATATTACATTTCATATTCAAACTGAAAAATAAAATATGTTTAACATGCCATTGCGTTGTAAACATATATCTATAAATCATATACCCTTTTTCATTCAAACAACCCCAATTCATCAATTCATCAAAAGAACATACAACAACAACAGCAACAACAAAAAAAAAACGTTGGAAAGACCAACTCTGTGACCGACAGGAAATCACACTTTTTGCCAAATGTATGACAGGGGGGATACACGTTTTTTAATAAGAACATTAAAATTCGAAGAAACCTTTGTCTAATATGTTCTTAGCTTTTTTGGTTTCAAGCCTTAAAATGTTCTTAAAATGTTCTTAATTAAGTCTTTTAATTCATGTGTAGTCTACATAATCAAAAATGAAAAAATGTTCTTATTTCTATACTTTTGATTCTCCAAAGCTTTCGAATGTTCTTAACACGTTCTTAATTTTTTTTACCTCAAAGCATTATGTTCTTATATACTTTGTTCTTATAAAAGAAATACGTGAAGGGGTTATTGTCGTTTGTTTTGGTTAGAATTGAAATAGAAAATTGTAAGAAAAAAGAACTGCGTGCTTACTGAAAAATAAAAGTGTTCGTAGAATAAGAGTATCAAACATATATTTGGCCAATAAGTTTCAAGAAATTTGCCACTCAACTTTTGCGATTGTTGTTAAAACGACGACGAGGCAGGATTTTCATCAAATCTTTTTTTAAATATATGTTTATCACAAGATTCATTGGGTTGTAAGATTCACTCGTGTATAAAAGCAAAACAGAATCATTTTTACCAAAGTGACATCACTCCCATAAGAACATCAAAGAACAGAGAGAGGAGGGTTGACGCAGAAAATTTTAAAACCGGAACACACTGTGTATTCTAAATAAACAATAAAATATTATATATAAAGCTCTTGATACACGACGAAAGAGTGCTTCCTTTGTAATAGTTTATCCCTGAGACGATGCAAAACATCTTTTGACGAGAAGAGTGTTTGCTCATATTCCGTATTTGGAAGTCAATACTCTCCGTCTGAGAGTACAGTAGCACTCTTTCCACGTTCTTGAAGTCTTATAAGAACAAAGTATATAAGAATATAAGGCTTCGAGGTAAAAAAATTAAGAACATGTTAAGAACATTTGGAGGCTTTGGAAATTCAGGAGTATAAAAATAAGAACATTTTTTTCATTTTTGATTATGTACATATGAATTAAAATACTTAATTAAGAACATTTTAAGGCTTGAAACCAAAAAAGCTAAGAACATTGGAAGGCTTCTTCAGAAGGTCTTTCTAAGCAGAGACATCTACACGCAAACCCCATCACAAGGTCGGTTCAAACCAGCGAAAAAGTCATTGGCATATACAGAATGTTTTCAAAAACTTTGACGAGAAGAGTGCTTGCTCATATTCCTTATATGGAAGTCAATACTCCCCGTCAAAGTTTCTGAGTATCTTCTGTATCCGCCTCTGAGAATAGCACTCTTTCTATGTTCTTGAAGTCACAAACAAAACGCAACAAGGTGGACAACAAGGACGTGCGTCAATGCATTTAGGCATTTAGTATCGTAGATATGGGACAAAAGAAAATAAGTATGGCAACATTGCGCAACTTGAATTCCCCACCAAAAATGACGGTTGAGAAATCAAAACCAATCAAATTGCACGATTTTGCAACTCGCGCATAAAAACAATAGAAGATTTCAGCTAATCAGAGCATTTTCTTCAGGATCTTGCATGCCTTTTATATTGATCTCTTAGCCTAAAAGCAAGCATAACACACTATAATGGAATGAAGCCAAAACAAACGTGTAAGAATACAATTTCATTCTGACATCAACATTACAAATCCGTGATCTTTTTACATGCAATCAAAACCATAGACCATTAGACTTTTCGTATACTGTAAAACATTCACAATTATAATCTATAGAGGGAAAACCCACTAAAAGTATCCGTTTGTTCATTTGGGTAAGTCCAGAGGCGGATGCAGAAGGCACTTAGAGACTTTGAGGACGGAGAGTGTTTATTACCATATTAAGGAATATGGAAAAAAGCAACACCCTCCGTCAAAGATTCTGAGTATCTTCTGTATTCACTATTAAGGGTCATTGAAGTCAATCCAAAACACTGGAGTGAAGTAGAAAAGAAAAAACTCTATAATAATCAAAAGGTTGGAGCAGCAGCATCAATCAATTAGGTTGTTAGAAAGTTAAACCATGCATCCACGACCAATGAATCAGACATCATTATAGCAAAATTCATAAGATAGTGTTGTGTTGCTACATAAAGATACACGTAACCCGATCTAAACTCTTTATAATAAAAACAGAAAAAATAACATTTCAAAATAACACTAGAGGAACTTGTCAAAAAAGGTAAAGAGGGAACATGATTCCTTTAGTAAAAAAACCGTTATATCAATTCTGTTTCATTCTTTATATATAGAGAGATGACCCAGGCTAACAAATGGAGACACACGAACCACGGATTGTATCGACAACTAACAAATGGAGACACACGAACCACGGATTGTATCGACAACTAACAAATGGAGACACACGAACCACAGATTGTATCGACAACATTTCCTAGTAGGAAACAATGTTTTAACTTTGAAAAGACGTTTAAAGAACGTGGAAAAAACATCTTGTGTCTGCTAGCATATAGAGGCACGGAACGTATTTTAACGCCAGAATGTCATTTGGGCGTCGAAACAATGTTGAAAAAACGTTGAGTGAAAAAAGATAAAACTCAATTCAAGCTTCCAAACAAAAATGCGCTTACCGTCAAGTGTGACATTTTCCACGAAAATCAATATTTCATCCAAACAAGTAGAAACAAGGAAACAAAATTTTTTAATTTTAAATTATTTTTTTCTTGTTTGAAAAAGTTTACAATTTTAGTTTTAACAGAAGTGTCAGAAGTGTACAAGCAAATTTTTTTTTTCTGTTTCTGTATGACATATTAATGGAAAGAAAGAAAAAACAGTGTAGGATTTTTTCTGTTATTACACCCCCTCTAGTATCCTGCAATTTAAAACATCCACGATATGAAACCAAAATTTACAAACTTTTATGAAGAGAGCAGAAAGAAAACTTTCTCCCTTTCTCATACTGTATAGGCACCCCATATAGCCAAAAAAAAGCGCCTGTGGCGTTAAAAGAACCGTTCGGGCGGCTTGTATACAAATTCTACGTTTCTCGCGAGAAAGATTTGTATGTTTTTCGTTGCTCGTGATGTATGCGAACCCTTTATACCCAAAAAGGGCGCCGTGGTGCTAAAAGAGGCGTGTGGGCGGCGGCTTGTATACAAAGTTGATATCAAGAGAAACCACTACGTATCAGAAAAATAGTGTTTACAACATCGGTCATTTAAACCCGTCGCTGAATCTCAATATTCAACCAACATATAGTATCGGAGATAAATCAAGACGATGAACGGGCCTCTACAGCCTATCTCTAGATAGCATACAACTCGTTGGCCGTCGTAAAATTTATCTCGGACACTTAACCTCGCTAACATCATCAGAGGGTTGTGTGCGATGTTCATCCTTTTTATACATTTTGACAAAAATATTCGTTAAAAGCCCGTTAAGGAAACATTATGAGTAAATCGTTTTTTGGCACCTCATAAAATATGAGTAGGAGTGCGAGTACTAGCGCAATAGATGAAAATCATTTACGAAAAAGGCAGAGAAAGTATCAAATTTAAAAATGAATACAATTCGAATGTTTTTAGTTCAACCCTCCGCTGATATTAACAGGTAATACAAAACTCTTTCGAGGGACCGCCCAACAAGAAAATGGTTCCTCGTGACAACGAACCCGGTCTTGATTTCAATCTTATATATATAATTCATCTGCTAAATTGAGACCATGTCGTTCTTTAGTACGAAAGTCTCTAAAAATTGCTTGAATAAAAGAGACTAATTTTTGTCTCAATGCTTCGTTTTCTCCAAACTCGTTTAAGAGACTTTACTACGGAAAACTTCAATGGGCTCAATTTGGCAGCTCTATACCCTCTAATGATGCTTCCCCGAACCATCTATAATTCCTCTTCGAGGCCATTCTCGTGAAAGTTCAAAATATAAGCTTTAAAATATCTATATGTTTACTGAGAAACAAAAGAGATCATTTGATGAACGGACATATAACATCCGAGCCATAACATTCAAATACACGTATTATTTATAAGAACCAATAAATTTCGGCCGAGGCTCGGTTGTTCTTAGTTTTGATCCACACTTTCTAAAATTTACCATCTCACCCCAACCCACCCTTATTTATATGCATAAAATGCTACCCTTGATGGTCTAAACTTTCATAAGGAAAAATTCCCATGCTCAAATTGTGAGTTCTTCATCGTTTTTAGTAAAATATACCACCAAATCTGAGGCTTGATGTTATAAATTGATCTTATAAAAGAAAAAAAGTTATTTAAGCTACAAAAATAAACACACAGAGGGGCCCAAATATAAACGAAACCAAAGGTGATGAAATCACTTTCATGTATCATTCACCCGAAAGATTTTAGATAAAAATTTGTTTTGTTTTGTGACTGTTAATTTTGGAACACAAAAAACAACATCTGCTGAACCAAATATAACTTTCTAAAGTTGAATCCGGACACCCAGGACAACTCAAAATGTTATGGCTATTTGTCTCAGAATACACGGGTTTCCTATTAGCAGAGTCGTGTAAAAAAGTCACGAAAATTGCATGTAAATAAACTCTGATTGGCTGAGACGTACACACGTGATTATATCATTGCGTCATTTAAAAAATAATATGATCACGTGTGCATGTCTCAGCCAATCAGAGTTTGTTTATATGCAATTTTCGTGACTTTTTTACATGACTCTGCTAATAGGAGTAAAATTACCTTTTGAGGATGCTTATGCGCGTCCTCATTACGACGCCAAAACGACTCTTTAGTTTCGGAAAATATCGAACTTTAACTTTCTCCAACGTGACTAAGTGCATACACTCTTTTTTTATAAGAACGAAGTATATAAGAACACAAGGCTGCGAGGTCAAAAAGATATAAGAACATGTTAAGAACATTTGGAGGATTTGGAGACTATGTACACATGAATTAAAAAACTTAACTAAGAACATTTTAAAGCTTGAAACCAAAAAAGCTAAGAACACTATAATGCTTCTTCGAATTTTAATGTTCTTATAAAAAAGATGTGTATTTACTTATAATTGGTAATGGATCAACAGAAGCGTGTAATGTACATCCAAAGTTTCGACCGAGTGCGAATTGAATACCCACAACCTCTCGCTTAACTTTCTTTTCATTTGAAAACATTTGAGGCGCGCTACATGTGCAAGAAAACGATGGTTTTAATTTTGAAACGAGATGATAACGTGGACCAAATTTTGAAACAAAATTTATATATTATTTGTAGTAATTCTTACAAACAACAATAAAAAACACTTATCAAAGGTTTTATCAAAGAGCACTTCGTTCGTGATTTCCTTTTGGTAAAACCACTAAAGAATTAAGATACTTGAAGATAATACAAATCCAGGGGGGGGGGGGGTATTTAACGGCAAAAAGAGTTCGGGTGTACTTTTCTTCGGCTTTCGTCGGTTAGGGCCGCAAAACACGAAAAATTAAAATCCCTCCCTCTCCCTCATAGGGTCCCTTTTTTTAAATTGAGAAATAAACTGTATGAAAATGGACTTTTCCAGAAGAAATCCATATTTCCACTATTGAGGATGTCGACTTTTCTTAACACTAACTCCTATGGATATCCCTGCCAAAAAATCGAACCCCCCTGGGATATCCTTGGTCCTCAAATTCTTACCCACTGGATATCTTAGGATGTTGAAAATTTTGAACACCCACCCCCTGGATATCCTTGGTCTTCAGATTCTTATCCCCTGGATATCCTAGGATATTGAAAATTTCGGACCCTCGATATCCAATTTGTCGGAGAACCTTTCGAAAAAACTCGGCATTTTTTGGAACATTTTGGAATTTAAATTTCATTCAAAGTCACATTTTTTAGTAGTTTTTATTCTTATATAGAAAAGGTAAAACATGTATAACCTGATGAGTTTGATGGTTTACCTACAATCTTCGGTTGAGGCTCTCTTATTCGAACCATTCTCTACTTAAATATAATGTAAATGTGTAAAACACCAGTTTAACCTTTTTATAAATGACTAGCTCTCTTAGTAAGATGACGTCACATAGAACGGATCACATGATTGAAATCAAAACAACAATACAAACAGTACACTATTCAGTCCAGGTTGGCTGAATAATGAAACGATATTATTGTGTACCACGCAAAAATAATGACAAATTCCAGTGGCGGATACAGAAGGCTCTCAAACATTTTGACGGAGAGTGTTGCTGTTGCTCATATTCCTTATATGGAAGTCAACACTCTCCATCAAAAACTTTGAATATCTACTGTATCAGGTTTTAAAATTCCTTCATCCAGTCAGCTCCTCCTGTCGATTAAAAAAAAATGTTTTAAACTGACTTCACAAAGAACTGTCATTGTGTCATGTTTGGCTTTCTTAAAAGAACACGATGATATTTCGCCGTAAGAATGTATTTCGGTAATACTGTGACCAGCTTAACGCCAGCAGAAACATAACGTTATTTTAACATCGTTCCAACCACGTCTAAATATCGAACGACGGGTGGCCGAGTGGTTTGAGTGTTCGCCTCCCGTTCGCCGAGCCGTTCGCAAGGTTGCAGGTTCAACCCCCAGTCGGGTCAGACCAAAGACTTGAAAATGGTACTCGCTGCTGTCCTGCTTAGCACTCAGCATTAAGGGATTAGAGCAAGGGTAAGTGGAGAAATCCAGGGAAAGGAGTGACGCCCTCCCCTCGACTGAGGTCGCAAACTTACTACTACTGACTACTAAATAACGTTCTGATATCGAAACAACGTCGTGACCGTCAACACAACGTTCATTGTCTGCTGGGAATAAAAGCTTCAGGAATCCAGAGACCACCAGAGACTACCAGAGACCACCTCTACCATTAGATATTTCAAAAATATAATACACGTGAAATCGTCAGTTATTGTGTGGTAGCCAAACTGGATTCTTAACATGTTCTTATGAACTTCGATTTCATATACACGGTAGATGATGCATCAAATAAAATTATTATAAAAGTATTGCAATATTTTGTACAAATAGAGTAGTGAAAATGACCATAAGAAATTAGTTACATTTTGTAATCATAGATGAAATTCTCACGATTTCAACACTTCTTTTTCGTCCAAAAGGAACCTATATACAGTTGAACCCATGTAATTTGAACTCCTATAATTCGAAAACTCATACAATTCGAACAAAATCTTCGGTCCCGTCC